>CAWWDR010000581.1:0-2500 GCA_963942565.1 Maea johnstoni
ATATATATATATATATATATATTTGCAGTGGTTACTTACAAGATATGATGTGTATGTACATAGTTGTTTTATGGGTACGCTTTCAAAGACTATTATTAGCACTTAGAAATCTCTTGTGAGTCAATTTGTATATTGTGTTATTTGATTTTTTTTCCTAAGGAGCAAGTATCTGGATTTCGTTTGTAACAAATGTAACGCAAATTTTCCCAAGAAAGATTTACCTTCAATATGTCTAGACTGAGGAGTCTTTTTCGGAAAAAGGACGATGCACTACATAACAAGACCTCGTGTGCTTCTAGTCGATGTCTGCCTTCTATGACAAAGGTAACGTCAGCATGCTGGGGATTCTTTAGTGCCTGGAGCCATTGTGATGCATAGGTGGATGGTTCGATATCTATCTGAGGAGCTCGTGCTGGAATAAAAGTATCAAAGAAACATTTAGGATAATTGGAATGAAGGAATTGTCTTTTACGTCGCTATCAACAGCTTTGGTCGTAATGCGACGAGATAAAAACTCACAACTGGGATGAAATTCTTCTCTATTTGATAGTCCCAGGAGGGTCGTCCTGCAGTTTCAAGAACATAAATAGCCCTACACAACGCTGCATATTTTATAGAGACCAGGCCAACCTGCTGGTTAGATTTAGCAGAGAATCGCACTTGCGACCTCACGCTTGGAGGGAGGAGTGTAAAGGAAGAAACGAGTTGGTGTTAACGTTGCTTTAAACAGCTTAGGTCATATTGCGATGACATAGAAACACGTAGTTCGAGCAACTCTAACTCTGGTACACTGCCGATGTTTACATCGGCGGACATTTATATAGCGACCAGGCGAACGCGGTAATGGGGATTCAGAGGAGACTCGAAACTGCGACCTCACACTTGGGAGCAAGGCGTCGTAACCACAAGCGTGTTAAGTTAAGGTTTGGATGATCATGACGAATAGTATTATGTCTTACGATTTCTCTTCAAATGATTTTCAAATGCTAAACTATCATGTTTAGTTGTTCTACCATGTCTGCACTACTGGTGCAAATGATATATAATCATAAACGGATTTTTGACAGAGTAGAATTAAAGCATCCGTAAGGGATTACATGGCTATGTAGCATGGTATTCCAATTTGTGGCACTGGAATGCAATTTCAATGTTTTACAAAGACATTTTAGGTATTTGGACGTGCTAAAGAAATTGTTACTACATGTAAAATCAACACGTAAGGACTATCTGTAGTAAAATATTTAGATTAGGGTTTTGGATTCTGTGTATTGTCACTGGTTCTATCGTTTCCATTAGCAACTTTTTTGGAGTTTCGCAACTAAAGATGAGATGATTTTATTTGGAATATCGTTTAATGCCACTTTTTCTTTCAGACCAACTATGATTATTGTGGTTCCAAGCAAAACGGATTTGGTACACTTAAGACACGTTTATTTCGACAAATACAGCAGGTGACCATTGCATAATGTTCGTATCTGATGTAGGAGTAGAGGCAAAAACCAAGTAGACTATTGTGCACGATAATAGGTAAATGGGAAAAGCCCTGTCTAATCATTTCTTTTTTCAAAGGTTTATCATATGTATGAAATAGCATACGTGACAAACAAAAAGAAAATTACGATTTTTCCAATATTTTTCCCCGAAAACGTGCGAAAGAAATTTTAAAACAATTTCCGAAACTTTTTGGAAAAGTGAAAAAAAATATTTTGAGTTTTTTACACGTTTCGAATTTTCTTTCTGCTTGTCATGTATGCTCTTTCGTACAAATCAGGTAGCAAATAACGAATGATATCTCAAAATACCAAGAGAAGGTAATGCCAGGTGCTGACCTGAATGCTAATATTCAGCTTTTGAATAATACGGATGGTTTAATTCAAGATCAATCAATGATGTGTGATGACCATTTAATCCCGTTCAATGCCACATACGCATAGATGCGTTTATTGTAACATAACTTAGAGAACCATGCACGCATTTATGCATGCGAGATAATAACTTTATTTAAAGAAGGGCATGGCTGGCCAATCTTAAAGACCCTCTACATTGCTTGAAAATTAGGCAATCGGTTGTCAGAATATTGTGCTCGATTCAAGGTTCATTTTGATATGTCACATGACAATAGGGACCAAGATTTCATAAGATCACCAAACATGAACAATCTGCTACTGGATGTTCGTTAGCAATCCCCATTGCAATTAGCATCAGCCACGTGTAGGTAAAATTACAATTTGGATTGCAAAAGGAGCATTTACATGGTTCATCCACTACTGCCACGGTTCGTACCCGACTCGAAGCATGAGAAAGTTATCAGTGACATGAAGTTTGCGATTGTTTTTCCACCACACGCAGACACACACACACACACACACACACACACACACACACACACACACACTTACTTGCAGGGGGCATAACTGGCTCAATTGGTTTCGGTGTGTCATAGTTTTTGTAGCGTTTATCTTTTAATGGTTTTCGTGCTTTTCTCCAACAACGTACTGCA
>CAWWDR010000581.1:7500-35000 GCA_963942565.1 Maea johnstoni
GTGCATGCTTTTTATTGACATATCATGTAGTGCTATTAGACCAATATACATCGTAATATCAAACTGTAATTAGGAGAACTCTCTGTCGAGAAGCACGTATACATATTGGCATTTTGTATGAGAATTTTTCATTTTTACTTACCTTGCCAAAATATGTTATCGTCATTCTGATGAATGCCAGGTATTTGACTTCGTTTACGTGAGATATCATATCCTTCATTCTATTTCGATGAATAAATGTTTTGCTCATTCGGTTCATGACATCAGTAATACAGTTACCCTGAGATGATCCGACACTTTTCTCAGTGTACCTCATATTTCCAAATGTCTTCATACGTCGGTTATGTATGAATATATTATGAAGGGTTGTACTATTGTTCTAATACTTTCGTTAAATAGAGTACATTCAGAATCATTCTGTTTCCTGGAACTGGAAAGTAACTACGCACACACACGTGTGTATGTTTATATGTTTGTATGTATGTATGCATTAATGTAGATAGAGATAGCTTGGTATCGTTACCATTGAAAAGCAATGTTAGGATCCCTGCATAAATACAATATTTGAATATATACATCTATTCTTTTTTAATCTAAATTTAAAAATTCATATAGCTTCTTTCATTGTTTTCATGTACATTATAAACTAGTCCGCTCTTCTTCTCGCAGTGTACTCATAATACATCCATATTCTGAGGAACTCATCACTGTATCATCTAATTTGAATATCGATCTCTGGAAAAAAATTGGTGTAACATCATCAATATATGACAGATACATCAGTAGTTAGTAAACGTATTGTTGTATCATGCCTGATATAGACGTTGAATGTACCGGTACATGTATCACAACTAGCTTAAATCTAGGAGCGACAATGATAGGATACATAATGATTGAATTGTCACTAAATCTTTCCCATGCTGATAGGTTCCCATTTTAACATTTTACATGAACAACCTTGAACACATGCGTGCATTCTTAATTTCCTAACGGGTTGAGTATAATCTCAATGGAAGGAGCATAGCTACTAATAGTAAAACATTTCCCGGTTATGTAAAACATTAACTGCACATAGTAGACAGACAAACTATTCTTAAAGGTAATGTATGACTAATGTACATCAGAATGTAGTAAAATATATTGTTGTGTCATGCATGATACAGAAGTTGAATTATCACAGCTAGCTTATATCTAGACCCTTCAATAATAAGGTACTTCTTGATGAAATTGTGAATAAATCCTTTGCATGCTGAAAGCTTCCAATTTAACTTTTTGCATGCATGAAAGGTCAGAGTGAAACGTTTCCAAACCATATTTTTTCTCTAAATATATTCTGGTAATGTGGTCAGGCCATACTGAAACATACAAAGAGAATATTTGTACTTTATAAAGTACAACTCACAGAGGTTTGTCATATTTTGTTTACATAATGGAACACTTGAGTTTTTTCTTTTCCTTTTTTTCAAGCTCTGAGATTATTGATAGCAAATGTTCGTAATCCTTGACTTCCTCAAAGTAAGAGAGCGGTGGCCATTGGTTGGTTGTCACAAACTCAAGGTTTTTCCCCTCAAGCTGACCAAACTCCTCTCTTTTTTGAAAGGCTGCTAAATTTGAGGAGATCAAATTTAGGCACCATCTCTCTATTTGTGCTGCATTGTATAACTGAAAAGCAGAAAATAAATACTAGTATGCAATACGAATAAATGCTAATTCACAAGCAGGTTTTTATTCTTAAAATCGCACGAGACAAAAGGACACAATTTTTAGGCTTATTTTAAGGGAAACATGAAATCTCGCAAAAAGGAGTTGCCTTCAACATTTGTGATTAATTAATTAGAATATATATATTACTGTATTAAGATATACGCATATTTGCATTGATCTTGGATCCAAACTCACACTTTAAAATGCCCAAATGTCGTTACTAGATTTTAATCTGTTTGGAGATAAATTACACATTTGTAGGTTTAGTTCCCTATGATTACTCTATCTCTCAACCTAGCACTAAAGTGTCATGACTACAAAATGTCATTTTTTAACAATTAAGCATTTAGCAATTAACCAACATGAACATTCAAATACAAATTTATGACTTATGAAACAACTTTGCATGGATATTCAAGACCACTTAAAATTATGGTTTAAGTTGAGTTTCAGATTTACAAAGAAAGGGCCAACTGTATGATACACTAATCAAGCATTTCCTGGGGTATTCCATACATTCAATCTAAATACTTAATGGAGGAAATGATAGGTATGTTGCTTATTTACTTACCTGTGAGGTTAGCAAAATACCAATAACATCTATGTTCATCTTCTCTATACCGTTATTGCAGGATTGTTCAATTCCCTGTGATATATTGAGTTCACAGAGATTGATGAGCCTGGTCAGACAATACTGGTCAGCTAACACCATGAGGTCCATGGAATCACAGTCTTTATTGGGAGCGTGGTCAGTGTAGAGGTACTCCAGTAATGCTAGGAATGTCTCCATGTCTGTGTCATTGATATCAATCTGCAGACAATGGTATAAAATGGCACATATCACATTACATTAGTTCAGTCATTTAAAATATACCCGACAATAAGAATTTCATAACACTTTGCATGAGCTATCCTTGTCCTTGTCACCAGTCATCCCGTCCATATAGGTGGCGCTAAATCTGCAAATTTCACGCATAAAATTGAAAGTCCATTTAAAAAATGCGCCGAAACAAGAATTTCATCAAACCTTGCACAGGCTTTCATTGCCAGGTCCCCTTTGAATATCTAAAATAAATAGGGGGTCACCAACCATGCGGTCGATATAGGTGGCGCCAAATTGGCACTTCAGTCAGTAAATTACATTGTTTGTCACTTTGGCGCCACCTATATAGACAGCATGACTGGTTACCCCCATTTTATTTTAGTTATTCAAAGGGGACCTGACAATGAACGTATGTTGTTGTGGGATATATTTTGAATTAATTTAAATGGATTAAGTTTTAGATGCTACTCTCAGCTTGTCAAATACCCGAACATGCCTTTAAATATCTGATGCCCAAGTTTTCAATGAAGGATTCAAGTTTCTGATTTCTCGTAGTAGTATGAAGTATTAGTTTTGGAGATGAACAGCGTTTAGTGACTCACTATGATGAGAAGGGAGTCCCTTTCGGTTAAAGTGTCATTATGATAGAACTGACAAAACCAAACCTCACAAAACCAAGCCTTACAAAACCAAGTCAAATTAAAACATTTTAATTTTTATATGATTAATAGTAATTTAGATTAACAAACCCCAAAAGAATATTGGCCCGTAGAATGAAGGAAACTTTAACTTAAACATTGATGGATATGGATAACTGAATATGTTATACATCCGCGTTTTCCTATAAATACTTGGTTGAATCAATAGGTTTAAGCTAATAATTTCTGCAGCGAAGTGATTATTTTGATGTATACTGAGATTCAGAATTGAACTTGCATTGTCATGTAAGGACATTCACTCTGGGAGGGAACTACAAACTTATATTTAAAATGCTACGTCTAAATATATTTTACTTTTATCACTTATTATTGACATCAAATGGCAATCAGGTGAAATCAATCAATCGATCCCAAGATACTATGAATAGAAGAAGGTGTAACACAGCAAGCATGAAGTAAATGTTGCAAATATCATGACTAGTATGCCTTGTAAGTTCTATTCATTCATACAGAATAATACCTTATGTGGCTCTGGGACTGGTATACCGTCATGGTCTAACTTGGCGTTATCAGTATAATGCGAAGAAAAGTGGCATTATGGTCTTTGGTGAGACTAGAGCAGCAAATAAGCATAACACGGAGGTGCGGCATTTTAGTCTGGGTAGGGATCGTGTGCGTGAGAGACTGTCCTATGACCATGTGGGCGTCACCTTGGGTTTGTACGAGGATGACGTCTCTGGGGTAGAGGGTAGGCTGGCCAAGGCTAGGAGGGTGCTTAATGCCATTTCTGGACTCGCTATTAGGAGAAGTGGTTTATCTGTCAAGACTTTTTGCCTCGTTTTTTGGGTAATCGTCGTCCCAATAGCTCTGTTTGGAAGTGAACTGTGAATTCTGAACGACAAATGTTCAGAATTGATTGATGCCTTTCAAGTCTATGCGGGCAAGAGGGTCCAGAGACTTTTTGGTAAGTCTCCAAACATTTGTGCTTTTTATGGTTTAGGCTGGGTAAGGTTGAAACGATATATTGAAGTGAAGAAACTTCTCTTTATCCGGTCCATACTGATCCTGGATCCAGTGGAGCCATCGAGGATGGTTTTTTGCAGTCGGTTGGATGATTATTTGGGCTCCCCAGTTACGAGGGGTCGAAATATTCATGGTAGTGTTGTTTTTGATCTCCTGAACACTGCATTCAATTTTGGTGTATTGGATGACGTGGTTTCTATGGTTAGACAGGGACATTATTGCCCGAAAGATATGTGGATGAGGAAAATATGGAAGCGTGCTTGGGAGATGGATGAACGTTTTGGCGTGTGAGAGTTAAATGTCATCACAGTCTAGATCTGCTTACAGGGATCTGTGGGGGGTCTAAGTATATGTCCTGGTGGCTGGTCTAAGATAGTGATCAGAGTGTAATGAGGGATTTTGAAACTATTGTTAGTTTGGTGACGCACTCTAGTGTACTTAGGAATGATGACGTGCGCTTGAAGGGGGCACCCCTAGGTGCTAGTCTATCTGACAAGTGTGATTTAGCAGCTCTAGATGACGCTAGGCATCTAGTCATGCAGTGTCCTGATATACAACGCCAGAGAGGAGATATGATGGGGGAGATAGCAGGTCTGGAGGGGGGTTTCGGTCCTGCAATTCCTAACTCTGGTGAAGAATTGTTGTATGTACTCTTGGGAAAAAAGTGTAGAGGGCTTTACCTGGGAGCAAATGGTCTCTGTATGGAAAATCTCATCTAAGCACACCGCAAGTATGTATAAAGCAAAGATAAAGAGTGGTACAGGTTAGTCTAGGAGTATGGCTGCTGTTAACAGTCTAGATGCCGACCCCAGAATGTCAAGGGATAATTATTTAGTTAATGTTTTTGTTTATTCAGTTGTTTTTTATGTGTGTTATGCAGTGTTCTAAGGCATGATTGCGTTCTTACATGCCTCAATGGGCAGACTTTCGGTTAAAGTGTCATTATGATAGAACTGACAAAACCAAACCTCACAAAACCAAGCCTTACAAAACCAAGTCAAATTAAAACATTTTAATTTTTATATGATTAATAGTAATTTAGATTAACAAACCCCAAAAGAATATTGGCCCGTAGAATGAAGGAAACTTTAACTTAAACATTGATGGATATGGATAACTGAATATGTTATGATGGGGGAGATAGCAGGTCTGGAGGGGGGTTTCGGTCCTGCAATTCCTAACTCTGGTGAAGAACTGTTGTATGTACTCTTGGGAAAAAGTGTAGAGGGCTTTACCTGGGAGCAAATGGTCTCTGTATGGAAAATCTCATCTAAGCACACCGCAAGTATGTATAAAGCAAAGATAAAGAGTGGTACAGGTTAGTCTAGGAGTATGGCTGCTGTTAACAGTCTAGATGCCGACCCCAGAATGTCAAGGGATAATTATTTAGTTAATGTTTTTGTTTATTCAGTGGTTTTTTATGTGTGTTATGCAGTTTTCTAAGGCATGATTGCGTTCTTACATGCCTCAATGGGCAGACTTAATCTGAACCCTCGCCTATCTTGTATTAATTTCCTGTTCTAGTTCATATATAATGTGTATTGTGCTTTTTATGTCTTTGACATAGTCAATAAATATACATACATAAATATGAATGTAACGAGGCAGCTTCCTTTTTTATACACGTACCTCATGGATCTCTCTACCTTCTTTAAACTTGCCACAGAACATGGCCTGCATCACCTTGGACCTAGCAGATAGCACCACCTTATGGCCATGTACCTTGGTACCTACAAATAAACTACACTTTCTCAGGTCACAGGAACCAAGCTAGAGAAGATGGCTGGTATTACCAAAAACTGTGTTTTACCACTGACCTGCATGCCATTTACTTCTTTACATTACATCAAATGAATTCATATGGAAAAATAAATGACGGAAAGCAAACATTCAAATGACACACGATCTCTCCCTACGTTATGAGTCACAGGTTACGGTCCATTCTAGTATATCATATAGCATAGCACAGGAATTACATAGTTCACCTATAGTCTTCCCCCTCTTAGAACCTTTGCGGTTTATCTTCATGCTATTGATCCTTCCAATGCTGAGGCTATTTTCGTCTAAAGCAAAAGGACGCAAAGATTTTTGAAAACCATCTTAACCCCTTCATGTTGGTATTCAATGGATACCTCTCGTGGAATACTCTCAAATGAGTACCTATTTGCCAGGGTTTCAGTCATTTTTAAGGTTTTTCACATAATTTTGTATTGACCAAATTAGCCACCAGCATCATAAGGGTTAAACATGGACTATATAATATGTTACACAAGTGTATGCAGTAGTTTTAAACAGTACCTTGTTTATGTTACGAAGTTTCAAAGTATATAATGTAAAATTTAGACTGGATGAAAAGGAAACATCTTCATCTGAATGCTTCACTTAATTCTTTTGTCATTTTGAATTGGTTTCATTGATATAAGATGCAAAGAGCATGCATAATCTGTGGTTTCCTTTCAGGCAACATGAAGTTATCATACCTAATTGTCAAAAAGTATATGTTGATGTTCTGATATTTATCTTGCATTCTACCTACCTTTGGTTGACAGAAGAAACAAACAATATGACTTATATGATGTAAAATAAGACAATGAATTTATCTAACCTTGAACATTGAACGAAATATCAGCAAATGTGGACTGATTGAAAAAGAATTCCTTCATAGCTTTCCCCTTCTCATCATTTAGATGCACAGCAATGCTTGTATTGAGACATGCTTCTGTATTTTTGATATTGGTGCATATTGTTTCTAGTTGTGGTAGCTCAATCAGTCTGGAGGTGTTGATCAGGTCATTTAGCTCTTCCTCGCTAACATCCTCTGCCAAAATTGGTAATCCTAGAATGGAATAGGAACAATGTTTCATCATTATAACAATATATCTGTGTATATTAAATGGACACTGATTTTGGAATATCCTGACCACCCTTCATCTACCCGCCTTCATCCTTGTTTGCTTCATTAAAATAGATTATTTACTTAAATTTTCCATGCGTGTTCTGATTATTCTAATACAATAAAATATCCCTAGGTTTAGTGCAGGATATCTTTGCTGGTTACGATTTTTCTCATTTTCAACTGCTTAGATCGTATGACAAAGAGGTCAAAAGAATTGCCAGAATAATTCATTTTACACTATAAGGATCATTTAGTTCCAAAGGGACCACATGTACCCCTACTACATATTAAGCTGCGACCAAGACAACCATCTACTAGTATTTGGATTTCCAGCGTTTTTAAACCATGGACTAAATGAGAGCCAGATGTCTTTATCATCATTAGTCCGTGGCTGATACTCACCAAGGTTGGAAACATTAAGATGTCTTCCATAAGCGTTCATTTATATATATATATATATATATATATATATATATATATATATATATATATATATATATATATATATATATATATATATATTTATATATATATATATATATATATATATATATATATATATATATATATATATATATATATACTGTAAAACTGGTAATGATTGCGTGATTTTAATTATTGCGTTTTAATGCGAATGCATGAGGACGCAATAATTAAAACACGCATAAATCTGTCCCTAGATTAGATGGCGCTGTTTATTGGTGGAGATTCGCATTAATTAAAACACGCATAAAAGAGAAAATGAAAAAAACGCAATATTTACTACACGCAAACATTACCAGTTTTACAGTATATATATATATATATATATATATATATATATATATATATATATATATATATATATGTGTGTGTGTATATATATATATATATATATATATATATATATATATATATATATATATATATATATATATATTTATATATATATATATATATGCAGAACATACTCACCATTGTATAAATATTCTAGAACATGTACAAAGGTTCTGATTTTAATCTCCTCACTAAGTGTTATAACTGTAAGTGGACGTCCCTCATCCATTGTTTGGTCATGAACAGCCGTGATGCCAGTCAACTCCCCTGAGTTTAACCTTTCCACGGTGAATTCGTCATTACACTGTGTCTCTCCAAACTGAAAAAAGGGAGTGAATGTCTTCCTTAACAAAAAACGGTTTATCACATTATTGGAATGTGCCTTTGGATTTATATTTCGATTACCGTCATTTTCTGCCATATTAAGGTCAATTCCTGACTGGCCAGTTGTAAGTGTAAACTGACGTAACTGGCAAACACTATTGCCTGAACCCAAGTTACCCCTTGTAATTGTCGTACATGCCCCGGCCAGGATTTGAACCCGAGCAGTGGTGAAGGCAGTTAGCAGTCAGGGAGAACTCCTGAGAATACTTTGCCATCAGAGCAGGTCCCTTACAAAGTGGCTCAAATGTATAAGAAAACCTTTTTGTATACGCTGAACCTGATATCAAGGAACCAGGAGTGATCATCAATCTTACCTTTATTCCTTTATAGATATCTTTTTAAAACAACAAATGACAAGCTCAGCAAGAGATTATATGGAACTAAATCAAACCTTTAATTTTGCTTTGGAATGCAGGCATTTCCGGAAGAATATTGATGCACTGCACAGCAAAACTTTGTGGGCATTTAGTCGGTGCTTGCCTTCTATGACAAAGGTGACGTCAGCATGTTGGGGATGCTTTAGTGCTTGCAGCCATTGTGATGCATAGGTGGACGGTTCGATCTCTATCTGAGGAGAAGGTACTGGAATAAAAGGATAAAACCAACTCTAAAGACATTGATTGACCATATTAACCAATCACGATATTTTGTGATGATGCGTTAACCCATTCACACCTACAGCATACAAATGATCTGATACAAGTATGTCTGTAAATTATTGCAACAAAATAGCCTATACAGAAGGAATAGTTCCTGTAAAGCAAAGTAAGTCATTTTACCACAACATACCAAAAGAAAGAAGTTTTACTCCATCAGTTCCCAAGATGGGTATTTAGGTTTGGATTAGAATTTTTTGCCATATTGAGGCAACATTCTGGATATGCATTTCTTAATTGTGGAGAAGGTCTTTGGTGTACAGAATGCATAAAACATCACACAAGAGTGTTTGTATGTTTGAGAATATAAACAATGGCAAGCAATAGAAATGCAGTTTCTTTGACAATACACTAGAAATGATTAAACTCATGCCGGTATGGTAAATGTGAACCTATAAATCTGAACTGATTGATAAAGTGAAAACCTGGATTAGACACTACAAAGATGGGACTTTGATAAGCTAACGCCTGGATATCCTGAACTTTGAAAATTTGCTCCAGCAGTCGAAATAACCTTTGATAGCAGTACACTTGGATATCACCTGACATGTCCAGATTTAAGGTCATAGAATAGTTTAAGACAATCTCTTCTATACAGCTGTCTTTCCTAATGACAAACTTCCTGTCGTTTGCCCGCATTTGTTCAACTTCTCCAGGTTCGACTATATACATATGTAAATATATACATACATATATATATATATATATATATATATATATATATATATATATATATATATATATATATATATATATATATATATATATATATATATATATATATATAATTGCCTGATATTTTTGTTGATTAGTTAATTGTATAGCTTACCTGCAGCTGGCATGATAGGTGGTACTGGGTAGGGATTTTGGTTCTTCATAGAGCAAAAATCCTTTTCCGTCAGTGGTGTTTTGCGACAACGAACTGCGGAGCGAACCTGTTTCATAAATATATCTAATTGATCTTTGATATCATTGACTGTTTAAATGCTTCCATTTTACACAATCACACCATTGAAGTCAGCTCTTACATAGGAACACTGCTACCACATTATACATACACTACCCTGTGCAGATTCATGTTTCAACTAGGTAAAATAGAAAAGCAATTATTTTCATAACGCAGTAGAAAATTCTAGTGTAGTATCCCTCTTTCCGTTGTCTAATTAATTTGAATCAGTAATGAGAAAAAATGTAAAGTTTATATATTGAGATTTTCAGGTGGCGTTAATAAATGATTTGGAGTACCGTAATTTCGCGTGTATAAGACGCATGAGTGAATGTGACATCACCGTGACATCAATGCGTATAACCCTGTGTCGGAACTCACTACTCATTGTCCTAGGCATGTCACATGGATTGTAATCAGTAAATTCTAGCGGTGGGTGGTTCGGTAATTACAATTCATCAATGACGGGGCAAACATCGATGGGCATTGTCTTGGCCGCATTATAATTGTAATTGGCGATCTCCGAGTGGCCTGGTAACTCGATGTAAAACACCCTAGATTTTTAGCTTTGTGTATAAGACGCACCCCCGATTTGAGTGTAAAAATTAGTGTAGAAAAGTGCGTCTTATACACGCGAAATTACGGTATATAAGATGTATGAATGTATAGGAATGTCATGAGAGGGTATTTTCAGTGTATTTCCATACTATAAAGTCACACTCACAGCACAAACAAAACACTCTCTGGTCTGGTTCAGCAATGCACTTGTCTCTACATAAGGTAAACCATGATCCCTTGCAAAAGCTGCTGCTTCCTCTTGAGTTATAAGATCTTCTTTCTCATGACATGATGTTCTAAGATCTGAAAATTCGCAAAGAAGAATTTCCCAAAATAATTGGAATGAAACATTACCTAAGATTTCGATAAAAACTCCTCCGATACTCATACCCATCAATTGATCCACATATACATTAAAAGGTACTGACATGATAATACTGTTACCATTATAATAATGTAAGGATGCCTCTTGAAATTTAGGAAATATTCTTGACACCAGGATTTTGAAAGATGCTATCACTCGTGTGTGTGAAATTGTATTTAGTGTATCTAAGCTTGAATATCCCAATGCATCACTTCATGGTATCATGCTCAGTGAAATATCATGACTCCCCCAAGAATAGTTATGTAGTGTTTTAATTTGGTATGGTTGTTTGTTAAAGGTAAGGTAAAATATATAGAATTCTAATAAAGTGAGTTTTGGAAGCCAGAACATTAGGCACAAAATAGGAACCTTGTCGTCCTGTGAACTTGTTGTCATGGTAGTAGTGTGTTAATAATATAATAAATAGGCTTCAAATGAGTTAATAATGCATGCAAAAAATCACGCATTCATGAGTGAATTCGACTAGTTAGTTCTTGTGCAACATGTTTGCCATAAAGGCATAACTGGCCCAGTTCTGCCTTTAGTTCAGCCTTTAGTGCAGTTCAACTGGGTTATACAGAATGATACACACTGTACAAAGTCAATTCAATGCAGGCATCGTGTAAGCCTTTCTCTCATTAGAAGTATCCCAATAAACCCTTTCCCCGTGTTCTAAAAGAAGTATCCCAATAAACCCTTTCTCCTTGTTCTAATAGAAGTATCCCAATAAACCCTCTCTCCTTGTTCTAATAGAAGTATCCCAATAAACCCTTTCTCCTTGTTCTAATAGAAGTATCCCAATAAACTCTTTCTCCTTGTTCTAATATGAGTATCCCAATAAACCCTTTCTCCTTCTTCTAATAGAAGTATCCCAATAAACCCTTTCTCCTTGTTCTAGTAGAAGTATCCCAATAAACCCTTTCTCCTTGTTCTAATAGAAGTATCCCAATAAACCCTTTCCCCGTGTGCTAATAGAAGTATCCCAATAAACCCTTTCCCCGTGTGCTAATAGAAGTATCCCAATAAACCCTTTCCCCGTGTTCTAATAGAAGTATCCCAATAAACCCTTTCCCCGTGTGCTACTAGAAGTATCCCAATAAACCCTTTCTCCTTGTTCTAATAGAAGTATCCCAATAAACCCCTTCTCCTTGTTCTAATAGAAGTATCCCAATAAACCCTTTCCCCGTGTGCTAATAGAAGTATCCCAATAAACCCTTTCCCCCTGTTATTTTTGTTTGATTATTCCTGTCCATTTGTGTTTATCGTCAATCGACTCAATGTGCTTTTGTATTTTTCAGTTGATCTAGTTTTTAAACATGGCTTCCTAAGTTCATTTTATGTTGCTGTTTTGAGGAAAATACCGTGCCAATAGATGTATGATAAATTACAATACACTTTCAACGTATAGATATCCAAAGCAGTGTCAGCAAATGGTCTGTCTTAATATATATTCGTCTTAACTGTAGGAACATCTTAGATTACAGCTTAGTCAAAAAGAAATCAAATACAGCAAATTCGGAAAAGATTGCGTCAGTTTAATTTTTGCGTTTTTAGCGTTTAGCCTCGGACGCAAAATTAGAATTCGCAATGATTAGTGCTGCTACTTTAAGTGTATAGCTGGCACTCCATGTTGCGGTCAATTCGCAAAGTTAAAAAACGCAAAAATCGATTTTCTGTAAATTTGCAAAATTTACTCTACACAATCTTTTGTGAATCTACAGTATTGAAATATTGGTTTGTTCAAGCATGTTCTCACCTGACCTTAGGTCAATACATATCCAATGCTACAAGCTATTTCGATTTAATATCAAGAATCTGATATTCGCTTACGTTCATCCTGGACATGAAATACTATGTAAGGTTTATAGTTTGATATACGTTCAATAGTTTTCTCGCGCATACTTCACAGAGTATTATGTTTTCTTACCAATCTTACATCCTACTAAGATACGTCCACAATCCGGCATAAGACGGTCAATCTCTGGCAGCCATTTTTCTCTTATATTTTCAAAGGAAGATCTTTGCGCTATGTCGAAACATAACACAAAGGCATCAGTTAAGGGATATGCCATTGGCCGTAGTCTTTCATAATCCTCCTGTAATTTAAATGTATAAGCCAAGGTAAGCTCAATATTAGCCAAACTGTGAGGCTATTGTTGTTTCTATGCTAGCTTCTATGCTTCTATGCGAGTGCACATCTCCAAAAAGGAAATTGTCTATGTTGATGTAAATCAGCATTTATTTTGTGCAAAAGTAGAACATACAAAGTGTTCTTAAATTCAATCATGTATGTTGTCCTATCTAAATGACAATAATTAGATTTGTATTGCAAAACAATTTTATTTGTGACTGATAATAGTTAGGCCACTGTCAAAATATAAAGATGCCACAAAGTCTGGAGAAAAGGAAAGGAGTTAACACTTCAGTTGACACCCTGGCTCATGGCCACACATAGGCCCAAACTCCTTTTGCCTAAATAAATGTCCAGGTGGCTTGTAGACACAGATAGTACAGATAGAAAAGGGACTTGCATTTAAGACAAATAAAGAATTTTCCTACCAAACAAGTTGGACCACATACTGATTACACTGCTGCCATGGCCAGGATCTACCATACCAACCTGATGTCAAATATGACATACTACAACACTTATTGGATACACAGGGGACGCTTAAGCAATAAGTCTTTGTGTTACAGCCTTCTGTAGTGGATCAACATATGAACAGTGTCTCTTTAAATACATGCAAGAGGTTTCCTAATCCAATATTCAATGATTAAGTGTCTTAGTAGACGTTTCCACAAATGTCCAAAGAACCTGTAGTATTTAGCCTGATATCGGTGCTGTAGAAATTCCAAAGCTTGCCATTTCACCAGACCATATAAGCTTCCCATCAGAAAACAAAGGAAATTTGTGTTATGCAATATTGTGCTAATACCAAACTGCCGATAGACATTTAAACACTGACATTTGACAGTGCCCCTATTAACGATCTGCATTATGTGTGCATTCAAAGCTATGCTTAGATGTGATAGATTCACCTACATGTCCTGGAAGATCCCATAAACCTAGAGCGTAAGGCTTGCCATCTACCATCAAACAGGTCAAGTAGTTATCGAAAACGGTAGGTCTGTATTCAGCTGGGAAGGTCCCTGTGGCGTAAGTGATGAGAAGGCTTGTTTTCCCAACATCACCATCTCCAAGAATAATCAACTTGATGGCCTCAATATGTAGGTTGTATCTCCTGCGGTTAAAAACATACTTATTGATATTAAGAAATAACAAATAATGAATGCTAATTTTAATGCATAGTACATACATACATACATACATACATACAGACACCCTAAATACAACACACATACGTTCCTTAACATCTGTAATAGGAGCCGTGATACTTCCAAATATTGCATATACTTTGACGTCTGACACTGAGGATATCATAAACGGGTAGGCATTGTCGCTATACAACTGTGCAGAAGGGTAAAATGCTGTCTAAGATACAGTGATAACTAAAATACCGTTGACTATAAAAGTACAAAGATAACGTGCCTTTTGAATCTATATATAGATAGCGACTTTCAAAACCGTTTGTATCACTAACTGAATTCCCTGTGCATTGCCATCCAAAACTGCCGCCTTGGATCGATGGCCTGAGGTTCCATGGGAGCTGTTTGATAGTTATTTGTTATTGTATAAGGCTTTTAAGTCTGTATTTTTGAAGATAGAAGCGTTTCATGGGCCCTGTTGCCAATGGCAATGTAATGATACAATTGTTAAAAATGTATCTCATACAATATGATACAATTGTTTACAACAACGTATATCATGCAATAAGATACACTGTATCTATAACTCCCTGTATTTTTTTCCTACTTTCTCCCCCTCACTCGCTTCCTATTTTTTGAAGTACCGTATTTTGATAGGGGGGGGGGGGGGGTGATCATATTTAATTAGCAGAGCATTCTTAAGTATTTATTTGATTTTTTTGAGTTGATTCCGTAATCCCTTAAAGTCCTGTCACAACATTAAGAATTCCTTTCAACTGTTTCAAGCCTATATTAAAACTTCAGCTCTGTATATTTCTCTGTCCTTTACTTTTCTTTGGATTTTTTGGTATTGCTTTGCATGATCTTTTACATTCTATGATATCCCTATTTTTATTGTATATATCTCTGTATCCTATGAATTTTTTTCTCACTTTGTTTGTGCACCCCATTTTCCTTTTTTAATATTATATTTCCCTCAATCTCCTTATTGTATATATTTACTTTTTTATTGTAATTCTGGCAAAATCCACTGCCTAAGCAGTAGTCACTGGGAACTTTCTCACATGCCTAAGCTAGGATTTGAATCATGGCAGTGGTGAGAGACAGCGAGCAGTCAGTGACAATCACATACAGCCCAGTGCACAGTGTACACACATTGTGTTGTCAAGTGTGCCTTACCTGTCTGCTTTGTAATCAGTGGTGCTGCACTTGGGCAATTAATGGCTTTGTTATTCAAGAATATTGTATTCATTGGCTTCGAGCAGGGTATATCAGTGGATCCCCTAATGTGGCCTATACCACAGGTTATGTGACGAGAGCTGCTGGTGGCGAGTCCAATTTATATTTCACTAAGACTTCAGTGACTTTTTAGAGTTATAGAGGGAGGGTTGGGAAAAAGAAATCCTGTGAACTGAATGGAAGCTGATTCTTGCTCTCTTTTATTCCAATTCTTCCTCTCTTTGACTCATCAATTATCCTCTCACCTTCCACTTGATGTTCATTTTGAAATTCCCTTTCTTAAAAATACTGTGTAATTTAGGGGGGACAGTATACCTTGACTCAATTTTTCTTTTAATTTCTAAATCCCCTGCGCATCAGTGAATATGACTTAGAATCCAAACCCCTGCTGTGCACGGGGCCTGCTAGTATTTATAAATATGGAGTAAAGTTGCAGATACTCCAGCTAGTTGACTGGCATTATCTAAAGCAACAGATATAGCAGGTACAATATGTTCCAGGCGATGTTGAGATTACATTTTTGAACTCTTTTAGTGATGCTGTTTGTCTCAAGTTGTTAGGTAGTGAGTTTCATACTTAAGGTGCAGTGTATCTAATTGATTGCTTTCCATAGGGGACGGTGTTAAATGGCGGCATTATTAGAGAGTGGTCCTTTATGGGGCGCTGTTTGTAACATCTATAATTTTGTTTTACCTTACACTTTTGTAGACAAAATTCTAAGCTTAGACTTTTATCTTTTGTTATAAAGATAACTCCATCTATAATCAGTGGACAATACTACGACAGAATTCTAAGATATTACAATTTCGTCAACAGAATTGCAAGCTTACACTTTTGTCCAACATAATTCTAGGATCTTACACTTTTGTCGACAAAAGTGTAAGCTTAGAATTGTGTTGGACAAAAGCGTAAGCTTACAGTTATGCTGGACAAAAGTGTAAGCTTAAAATTGTGTTGGACTAAACTGTAAGCTTAGAATTTTGTTGGAAAAAAGTGTAAGCTTAGAATTCTGTTGGACAAAAGTATAAGCTTACAATTCTGTTGGACAAAAGTCTAGGCTTAGAATTTTATCGACAAAAGTTTAAGATATCAACATTATTATAGATGTTACAAACGGCGCCCATAATCCTCTCTTAGGTTATATTCAGATCATCTCTCATTGAAAAGAGCTGACATAGGGGGAGCCCCTCCATGGACAGCATAGTAGATCTCTGTAGCTAGGGATCTGAGTATACCCAGATAAAATCCTGGCCTAGGTGATAGGAGTGATAAAAGGAGTGGACAGTAATTTGAGATAGAGTGCATAGGTAAAATATGGGAGAGAGTGGGCAGCGCGCCAAAATACAGGCCGGCGCGTGGAAGGTTTAGTTATTGTTATAGCCAATGATGCTGCAGTTTCAATATCAGGGCTGACTGCAAATCACAACTCTCTAATCGGACAATATGGAAGGTCGTGACCTCTGCCGTAATTAGCTTTGACCTGTAACGACAATAGCTGGGATTAATCGGGTGCGAAAACATCTGAATAATTTTCCCAGTCATAAAGTCAATACATGCTTTCAATATCACGCCTGACTCTGCTTTTTGGCTGCTCTATTTTATAGATCAACTCGCTGCAAACAACCAGTTATTTACGACATATGAGTAGGAGAGATTTCTCTAAAAGTAGTCTAATGCCATCTGTAGTGGCTGCAACTGACTCTGATTACAACCTACGGTTAGTGGGCTGCGCCCTCGGAAGCCGATCGGGTCCAGACGCGAGCCCGCTAAGCTTTGTCTGGTTTAGCAGCTTCTCGTAACTGAACATTTGTGTGGGGCTCGTCCCTGCTTAATTCCTCTCGAGCTTTGAGAGATTACCATGCAAGGGGCAGTAGTTTAACTGTGACATTATGTACAAGCAACCCAAGTGACTTTTAAATTTAGGAATTTGAACTAACAGGGAAACTCACAGGATTGTGCCATCTGATGCTTAGAAGATAGTGGTGTCTTCCGGGTTCCAGTCAACTCCCGAGCTTGGTATTCACTAAGCATTAGCTCAGGACTAACAGCCAGTTAAACAGGACTGGCTGCAGTCTAGAGAAAAATAATTTGCTAGTCTATGCCTAGACTGGCTGCAGTGCGTGTTTAGGGTTACTAATGGGTGTCGACGATACTGGTGCTATGAAACCTCTGACACATGCATGACTCTAACGCTGACAAATAATCTCTGTTCCAAGTTATTCTGTTTTGGATACCCTTAGTTTCAGAACATAATGAGCGATACTCATCTTGCAACATCAGCTGTGACTAAGAGTGGATGGCTTGAATCATAGCGAACAAACGCTGTGCGTCAAAACGATTGAGTCAAAGATGCAGACTAGATCTATAATATAGAGCTATTGCTATTACCTTGAATTAAGAGGTTGCTCATCTAAGCTATTACCAGACTTATTTGGCTATAGCTTTCTATAAAAGTATTTTAAGGAAATGTTAATCAATACTTTGTCTAGAACATAAACTATAAAATTTGAATCCAATCTAAAATATCCACATTGTTTTGTTATTGGCGGGGCCCTCAGGCCACGCCTATATGGGAAGCTGTTTTGAAATGTTCATAGTCCGGACGGCCATATTCGAAATCCTGAGGCCGGACTGAATATACTTCTCTATTCTGATTGGTTATAATATAAATGTTGGTCCGGTACATTACCTTCGCCGCGGAAAATCGTGCCTTCCTTATTATAATTTAGCATGAAGTTTTCAAATATATACAATCTTTTAAGCGGACATAAAGTATATTTTCCAGTATAGGAAGGAAAATTACTAAATAAAAAAATTACTATGTGTATTGAATGAAATCAGGAGACTTCGTAACCAAACTGGTTCGTAACCAAACTGATGCGTACCCAAGTAGCTTCGCACCCAAGATATTTCGAAGTCTCCAGCTTGCGCCTAGAATTCCGATATCTGTTTCATTTCTACAAAAATGATACAAATCTAGTCATTATCAATTAATTTCCTCTATAATGTTAATGTTCTTTATACATCCGGTTCCCTCACAAGTTCATAAATAACTTGGCCCCGCCTTTTGACTATTGATGCTTTGCATCAACAACCGTACTTGTCAACCTATTTAAATGTGTGTTAGACCAGTCTCCAGTACGGTCTCCAGATGTGAATGGGTTAAGCTTTAGCTGTCAGTGCAACTCTACTAGAGTCTCCAGTTCCTGGCATGGAGACAGCGCGCACCGGAAGCATTACAAGTCTAATTCTGTCGGCCGGTACAGTCATTCATTTACATTATTGTTGAAGGCCGTAGCAATCCTAGCGATGCGCTGTTTCAGTAAGGGTTCGTCCGTCTGGATAGTCAATCTTCAGATAATAATCTTAGTACATGTAATGATAAAAATAATAATAATAATAATAATAATAATAATAATAATAATAATAATAATAATAATAATAATAACAATAATAATAATAATAATAATAATAATAATAATAACAATAATAATAGTAATATTAATGATAACAAAAATAACAAAAAATAAAGAAGATAATAATGATGATAATAGGCCTAATAATCTGGAAAATGGTGGAAGGTAATGTAATATGAAGAGTGTAAATGTTTTTTATGTTTTTGTAATGATAAGAGGGAGACGAAGGAGAAGAATATGGAGAATAATGGGGGTAACGTAATATCCTTAGGGGTCAAAATACAACAGATATTTCAATTTATGGTGCATTTTCTTTTTACTCTAATAAGATGTCGATTTAATTCGGTTCAGGCGAGACCTTAAACAATTCCATATTTTTCAATAGATTTGTTGGTTTTGTTTCATTGATTGCCTACTATGGTCATCGTTTATACATACTATGTAAATTACTTTTCCGCAGGTCGAAAATCGTACAATTATTTGTTTAAGTATGTGACCTATTATACAAATGCAGTAGATTTTTAGAGGATGTTGCTGTAATAAAAGGGTTAAGATTAAGGTTATTTGGGAACGCATATATGTGAAGAATTTATCACCATATACTTAGTATAATGGCTTATGTTCTATAAAGGATTTTGTTTTTGTTTTGCTTTATTTCCAAAAAGCGGTGAAGGAATGCCATTCCTTTTCGAAGTTATAAATCCTGTTGTGGTTAGTTGCTTTGTACTTCTTAATTCCATATACCATTCTCTAATTTAATTTTGTTATGAAAAAAGCGTTGTGTTTTTCGTTTATTCTGGCAGGATGACTGACTTTGGCATATAATAGGATCATATTTGTAATTTTGTTGCTATTTTTGGTTTCACCCATACTACCTTTTGTCGTTGGTTAGAACAAAGTTAGATGAGCCCAGTTCAATAAACCATCTTTCTACATCTTGCCAACATATTTGACTACTTTGCATTATTACAGCATGTGCCCATTACTGTCTTGCTCCTCCATGCATAAAGAACATTTTGAACTGTGGAGGATTTTGGCAAGTCTATCGTTAGTGAAAAAGATTGAATGTATTTCGAATAGAGTTCCTCAATCAGGGTAGTGTAGACTCTTAAAGGATCATGGTACGCTTATGTTGTCTAGGGATACATTGTCATGTTTACTCCACCTAGAGCATATTTCTACAATACAATGTGGATTTCGACAGCTAAATACCTTGTATAATCTGGTACTCCTTTTTGATCCTTGTATAGCACCATATTGATAAAGACATTTCTAGGAGTCACTTCATATGTTGGAAGACCAGATTTTTAAACATAATTCTCTATGAATGCTGAAAGGCGTCAAATATATTCTCCTATAACAGTGATTCCAGAATTGAACCAGACCCTGTTACATGTAAGTTCAATTCAATTTCTTGCCAACTATGACCACCGTGTCTTGTTCTTCCAGACATAAAGAACATGTGGCAAATCCTCCCCGTCGTGAAGTTGAGGACGAATGATCGTCTATTGTTTTAAACACCCAGGTGGGTGTGGAGGATACTGATGGGTTGGAAGAAGATGGTGTGGAGGAAATGGATGATAGTTGGTGGAGTTCAAGAGAAGATTATCTATGAATAAGGGGACTCAAGGTAAACCTAGGACTTCTAGTCAAGACTCCCCTAGGCCTACTGCTAAGGCTACGGTGTCACAGGTTTCAAACCAACCCCTGGTGATTCACATATATTTCAATATAAAGAGGAGTAGAAAAGAAGGAAGGAGGATGACGTTGACGAAAGGGATTATGATGAGGATAGTTTGGCCCTAGGAGATTTGATCAAAATTCATTTGGGCAAGGATGACTATAAACCATACATGTAGGACCATGTGCGTCGTGACTCGACTATGGTGGGCCCAGTATTGACGAACACTGCTTTGCAATGGGCCAGGGTTTGTCTGGACCATAGTATACCTTCCAAGACACATGTTCATGAAGCCTTGAGGGCTCATGTGATTATGGCAGATGAGTCCGTTTAAAAAAAAACATGGTCACGAAGATGGTGAATCAGGCTGAAGTCGGAAATACGAGAAAGAATGTGGGGCTAGGAGGAAACAAGTGAATGAAGTTTTAACCTCTTCTTCGTCTACTTAGAACTTGAGTTTGATAATTCAGTCTATCAAGAATAACTACCAATTCATTGAGGATGGGGATGGACCAGAGCATTGACGTTTATGTGAAGGAAGTGTGTTCCATGATGGGACGTAGGAAATCAAAGCTCGACAAGCAGTCCATGGCATACAAAACCCTGAAGTCAATTTGAATTTATGCCAATTGTGGCTAATTCGTAGGGATCGTCCGATTAATCGGACATACCGATTAATCGCTCATTCAACCTCTGATTTTGATGATCGATTGCAATTTTATAAGATCGATTATTTTTAAAGATTTTTGAAAAAATAAATTGTATCTAGAAACAGCCCTTTGTTCAATTGAGAGACACCACTTAGGGTGATGGGTACCATTGCAAGCCAGTTAAAAGCCTTGTCCCAAAACACACCTCAAAGCAGCATAATCCTATAACTAGGTGTATGTCCAGGTTCCTGAGTGTGATCAGGTAGAGAATATCATCGCTACCTGTCATTATTCAATCCATAATCTGTTTTATTTCAAAATTTACAACTTTTCTTTCAAATGACATATTCTCATTAATTACGCAGGTGATGGTTACTGTAGGTTCACAGATACCTTAGGGATGTCATTGACTATGCCCAATAAGAAGTAATTTTTTTATTCTTTACTGCTAAAGACTTTTACGGGCCATAACATTTCAAAATCTTAGTGAGATATCTTGTGTGTGGAGCCTATAATTCAGTGGTTGTTTGGCAAGGACAGTCCCATGTGTGCTAGGAACAAAAGGCAGCTGTACAAAGACACACCTCAGTGGTCGCGCGTAACACCCAAAACAAAGGCGATGGTCCGGTTTGCTATAAATAGTTGATAGTTTTTCTAGCTGTCCGAACCTAATGCACATGGGGTCAAGATTTCTCACTAGAATTTTCAATGTTATGGCCTGTAAAAATCTTCAGGAGTAAAAAATCAAAAAAGTACTTCTTATTGGGCATAGTCAATGATATCAATAAAGTAAATCTGAACCTGCAGTAACCATCACCTGCGTAGGTTATGAGAATATGTCATTCGAAAAAAAAGTTGTAAATTTTGAAATAAAACAGAATATGGATTGAATAATGACAGTTGGCGATGATATTCTCTACCTGATAACACCCAGGAACCTGGAGATGCACCTAGTTATAGGATTATGCTGCTTTGAGGTGTGTTTTGGGATGGGACTATTAACTGGCTTGCAATGGTACTCATCACCTTAAGCCTGCACAATCTTAATTAATATCAAGCAGTACTGTAAAAAGTAAAACTAAGGGGTTCAAGGGGTATTTAAAGAGAGTTTGATTAGCTCCTTTACAAAAATGGAGCCAAGAACCATCGAACAAGCCAAGACTACCAAAGGAAAACTGCGCATCTACAACTTCAATTATTAATCGATCATCGGTCGTTCAGATGGACCGATGATCGATCTTGAAAATTGTGACCGATTCCGAACACTACTAATTCGTGACTAGCCAGTTGTAAGTAGTGGAGGAAACCGGAGTACCCGGCGAAAACCATCGCCTAACCCCAAGTCACTGGCAACTTTCTCACATGCCTAGGCCAGGATTCGAACCCAGGCAGTGGTGAAAGACAGCGTGCAGTCAGTGGCGGCGCCTTAGACCACACGGCCGTCAGAGCAGACCCCCTGAAGTCAACCAACACGCTGTTCAGGATAATCACTTTCATGAGGATGGCCATAGAGTCTGGGAGAAAGCTGCAGGAAGCAGAGGCATCGGAGGATATAGGTTTAACGGAGGAGTCCATGTTCCCGATGTACTTCAAGGTCCTAGACAAGACATCTGAAGAAATGCGTCTTGTTACTGGTCGGCTTCATGGCTTCATGGCCTTCAGGGTCAAGTTATCAAAGGGTCCTCATTCAAGAAAAGTGATCGGTAAAAGCTGGTTTGAGCCATTTGTCTGCCATCATAGTACCTTTTCGCCGGAAGGCTTCCAGATGGAGAAGGGTTCAGGAACAAGGATGCCCAGACAGCAAGGGTAAAACAGCAAGTGGAAAGGCTGGAGAAAAGGAAAAGGTTTGCAGTGAACAGGCCTCAAGGTCCGGCTTTCAAGAGGCAGCGTTTTGACCCATTCGGGTATGGCTCGAGGCAAGGCGGCAACACTGGTCGACAATACCAGGAAAACAAGGACAAGAGGAAGCCTTTTTCGTCCCTAATGGATGAAGGAAGACCACGGAGGAAAACCATGATAACGATAGCTCCTCGAGTGTTCACCACGATGCTGGCCCTGGTCACAGAATACATCAGGAGGGAAATAGGTTTATACACCTGTCCATACCTTGCGTGGGTCTCTGAATCAACAGGGAAAGTCAGAACTAGTTCCATCCTAGTATACAGTTCACATAGGTCTAAGACTCATGACGACTTTGGGGATAGTGTCTGTTCCAAGTGATTGGGTGGAGGCAATTACTGTACACTGCCTTAATAGTCCGTGTTAAAAAGTCGATAATAGATGGATCAAATTCAATATAACAATAGCTCCTCGGGTGTTCACCAAGATCCTGGCCCCGGTCACACATACATCAGGAGGGAAACAGGTTTATACACCTCTCCATACCTAGACGACTTCTTGGCAAAGGACAAGGAAAAGTCGTTCTTGGTCTACAAGTCAAAGGAGATGATTCAGTTTATGCTGGATGTGGGTCTCCGAATCAACAGGGAAAGTCAGAACTAGTTCCATCCCAGGATAGATTTCACATAGGTTTAAGACTCATGATGACTTTGGGGATAGTGTCTGTTCCAAGCAATTGGGTGGAGGCAATATACGGATTTTCAAGATTACCATTCAAGATAACAATAGCTCCTCGGGTGTTCACCAAGATGCTGGCCCTGGTCACAGATACATCAGGAGGGAAATAGGTTTAGACACCTCTCCATACCAAGACGACTTTTTGGCAAAGGACAAGGAAAAGTCGTTCTTGGTCTACAAGTCCAAGGAGATGGCTCAGTTTATGCTGGACGCGGGTCTCCGAATCAACAGGGAAAGTCAAAACTAGTTCCATCCCAGGATACAGTTCATATAGGTCTAAGACTCATGAAAAATTTGGAGATAGTGTCTGTTCTGAGCAATCGGGTGGAGGCGATTATACAGATTGTCAAGATTACCATTCAAGATAACCGCTTCTTGGGTGTTCACCAAGATGCTGGCCCTGGTCACAGATACATCAGGAGGGAAACAGGTTTAGACACCTCTCCATACCTAGACGACTTTTTTGGCAAAAGACAAGGAAAAGTCGTTCTTGGTCTACAAGTCCAAGGAGATGGTTCAGTTTATGCTGGACGTACATCTCGGAATCAACAGGGAAGAGTCCGAACTAGTTCCATCTCAGGATACAGTTCACATAGGTTTAAGAATCATGACGAATTCGGGGATAGTGTCTTTTCCGAGCGATCCGGTGGAGGCAATTATACAAATTGTCAAGATTGCCATTCAAGATAATGAACGCTCCTAAGTTTTCACCAAGATCCTGACCCCGGTCACAGAATACATCAGGAGGGAAACAGGTTTATATATACCTCTCCGTAATTCGACGTCTTCTTGGCAAAGGACAAGGAAAAGTCGTTCTTGGTCTACAAGTCCAAGGAGATGATTTAGTTTATGCTGAACGTGGGTCTCCTAATCAACTGGGAAAAGTTAGAACTAGTTCCATTCCAGGATACAGTTCACATAGATCTAAGACTCATGACGAATTTGGAGATAGTGTCTGTTCTGAGCAATCGGGTGGAGGCAATTATACAGATTGTCAAGATTACCATTCGGGATAACATCTGCTCCTTGGCTGTTCACCAAGATCCTGGGCCGGTCACAGAATACATCAGGAGGGAAATAGGTTTATACACCTCTCCACACCTGGACGACTTCTTGGCAAAGGACAAGGAAAAGTTCACATAGGTCAGAGAATCAAAACAATTATGGGGATAGTGTCTGTTCCGAGTGATCGAGTGAAGGCGATTATACAGATCGTCAAGTTTGTCTAGAAGGAGATGGGGGTATCGTCACGATTGTACCTCAGACTTCTGGGATGCCTGAACAGTGTCATATTTCAAGTGGAGTAGGGCAGGTTGTTTTTGCGACTAATCCAGCTCTCTCTCTATGAGGCGCCGTTGTCGACAAAAGTAAAAAGTACAGCATAAATGTATGTAAAAACATTTGAAATTAACTATATTTTCAATGAAAAATAAAGAAACACTTTGAAATGAAATAATTTGCATTGTAAAAATAAACAAAACATTGGAAACTTTGTAAAAAACTTTGAAATAAAAAATTATTGCGTTGAGAAAAGTCAAAGAATCAATGTAAATTTTCAAAGATAGGCTGAAATTTACATTTAATTCTCTATAAAAGTTCAGCAAAATTTTCTTTGATAATATAACATTTTTCAATTTCTCAATGCCTTTCTTTAAAAATCTCAACACTTTTTACTTTTTTTTGGAAGTTTTACTATTCTTTTTTTGGAAGTTTTTTTTCTAAATCTCACTGTAATTTTATCAATTCTCACTGCGTTTTTACGCATCATCCGGGTCATGAAGCTTCTATAAATAACTCGGGGAATACCTTCATGACGACAACATAGCGTGCGATCTCAATCTTACGCACGTGATCGTGAACTTGAGTACATATCAGTGACCTTTGATAGACGAGTGGGGAGTAGACCCTCTGTGCCGTAACGTTATGCACCAGTCAATTGAATCCCCGGGAGGCGGGCCGGGAAATGGCCAGGCGATGTCGGGCTTATCCTGTTCATAGTCTGTCTGACTCGAGTTTGGCAATCACTTGTGCCACTTTTTGGTGACAAAACGTTCGAGTTCGCCATCCAAACTTGGCAAACCTCTTTGGAGCACTACTACGTGTTTGTACAAATATACGTTTTGTTTCAGCTCCGCAAAATGTTGATTTTGCTCATTAGTTCCTATTGTAAAATGTGCACATTACCGACACTACGATCTCGCGTGTTTGTCTGTTGCGAACAATACAAACACGCGAGATGGTATTGTTGGCAATGGACACATTTTACAATGGGACCTAATGAGTAAAATCAACATTTTGCGGAGTTGAGACAAAAATTATGTTAATACATACACGTAGTAGTGCTCCAAAGAGGTTTGCCAAGTTTGGATGGCGAACTCGAACATTTTGTCACAAAAAAGTGGCACAAGTGATTGCCAAACTCGAGTCAGACAGACTATAAACAGGATAAGCCCGACATCGCCTGGCCATTTCCCGCCCCCCCCCCCCCCCCCCCCCCCCTCCCGGGGATTCAATTGACTGGTGCATAACGTTATGGCACGGAGGGTCTACTCCCCCCCGTCTATCAAAGGTCACTGATATGTACTTAAGTTCACGATCACGTGCGTAAGATTGAGATCGCACGCTATGTTGTCGTCATGAAGGTATTCCCCGAGTTATTTATAGAAGCTTCATGACCCGGATGATGCGTAAAAACGCAGTGAGAATTGATAAAATTACAGTGAGATTTAGAAAAAAAACTTCCAAAAAAAGAATAGTAAAACTTCCAAAAAAAAGTAAAAAGCGCTGAGATTTTTAAAGAAAGGCATTGAGAAATTGAAAAATGTTATTTTATCAAAGAAAATTTTGCTGAACTTTTACAGAGAATTAAATGTAAATTTCAGCCTATCTTCATATCTTTCATTGAAAATATAGTTAATTTCAAATGTTTTTACATACATTTATGCTGTACTTTTTACTTTTGTCCACAACGGCGCCTCATATCTCTCCAGGCATTCTGGAGACCCATCTCGGATACGTTGGAGAACTCCATCCCAGTGTTGAACCCCCTGAACTGGTGCAAAAGCAGATGGAATCTGGAGAAAGGACTGCCATTGTCGCCACCAGTACCAAATCAAGAACTAGTGACAGATGCTAGTATGGAAGGATGGGGAGCGTATCTATTACAAGGGGCAGAGACAAGAGGCACGTGGTCTACACAGGAGAAGAAGATGTACATTAATTATTTTGAGATGTTGGCAGTGTTTGGAGCCCTTTTTTACTTTCGGGAGATGTGGATCGGAGGAGATATGAAAGAAGCCAGGAGCGACAACATGACGGTGGTAAACTTTATCAACAAGCAAGGTAAGAAGAAGTCCTCAACACTGTGTTTTCTGACTAGGGAACTTCTCAACTGGTGAAGAGACCGACATGTGAAGTTGTTGGCAGTCTATGTTCAGGAGGAGAGAAACGTGCTGGCGGACCTGTATTCAAGGAAGGGTCTTCCGCACAAATAGTCTGTGTCCAACGGTGGTGGAGGGTGTTTCGGTTATGGGGCCATATGCAGATAGACCTGTTTGCGAGCCAGTTCAACACGAAACTGCCCCTATATTGCTCCCTGGAGGAAAATCGCATGCGGTAGCCCACAATGCCCTGATGATGAACTGGGACAGCCTGGAAGTGTATGCATTCACTCCTCAACCTCTCATTCAAAGAGTGTTGCTGAAGGTGAAGCGGTCAAAAACTAGAATGATTCTAATAGCACCAAATTGGGGAAGGAGACCTTGGATGTCCATGTTGCTAGAGCTCCTCACAGACATTCTTTGCATTCTACCAGTAAAAGAGAAACTTCTAAAAATGCCCA
>CAWWDR010000581.1:40000-74374 GCA_963942565.1 Maea johnstoni
TTACTTTTGAATGTATGTACTGTTCTGAACTGGTGCTAATCATAATTTACTGTATGTATGTACCTACCTGATATTTGTCTTGCATCTGCTTAGAAGTAGAAATGTTCTGAACTGGTGCTAATCATTTACTACATAAACCTACCTGATATTTGTCTTGAATCTGCTTAGAAGTAGAAATGTTCTGAAGTGATGCTGATATTTATTGATCTGTTAATGATTACAATTGCAAATTTATTATAACCACATACCTACCTGATATTTGTCTAAGTTAAACTTTGAAACAGCTTTCGTGACACACTTTCTTCCTCTTATTCATACATTTGTTTAATTGTCTACTTTCAGGTACACTGATTGTGAAATTCCCCCTGAGGAAGAGGAGAAGACAAGCTGCAGCTGTACCCACTACAAAGTCTCCTCGAAAGAAGAGAAAGAAACATGTCACCCGAGTTGGTACTGGTCCAAAGTCTACAAGTTCTCCAAAGAGGAAGAAAAGACGTGTCGCAAAAGCTGTTTCAAAATTGAACCGACAGCTTACAAAGCATGAGGAACAGATCAAGAATCTCAAAGCTCAGAAACGGAAATTCCAAAGGAAATGCAAGAAGCTGGAGGAAATGATGGAGAAGAAAGGATCAAGTGACATTTCAAGTATTTACAGTAGTACTAGCACTGTCACATCTCCAAGCCAGGGGACTTCAGTTTTGGATAGGTGGTCTCCAGTGGTTCATCCAGCTCCAGTGATAGTGCTAGAACCACTGGAAGCTATGCAAGCTGAGCAAGGCATCACTGCTCAGACACCACTTAGCAAGACCAACCAGCTCATTCGAAACAGTGGCCTTACCCCAAGGAAAGTCCCAGCTGTCATCAAGAAGAAACTGATCTATGCGAATGTGGTGGAGGATGAACTACAAACTGCAGCAAAGAAAAGTGACCAACACAAGGAGGTTGTGGTATCACTTCTCAAAGGCAAACAGCTCAAGAAATACAGACTGAAAAAGCAACTCAGCCGACAGTTAAATGTCTCAGAGAAGTTCCTTCGCAAAAGGAAGGACAAGTCTCTCAAGTGTCTAGAGAGAAGGCGGCTACTTGCCAAACAGAAAGAGCTCGAGAGACAGGTTAGGTCTTTCCTAGAGAGAGACGACAACTCTAGGATGAACCCTGGCAAGCAGGACTGCTTGACAGTTGATGGAGAGAAGGTCCAAACAAGGATCCTCAATGACTACCTCTACATCTTATATGAGAAGTTCCTTGCTGAAAATCCTCAAGTGAAGATCAGCAAGTCATCTTTCTACAAGCTGCGACCCAAGCACATCAGACATTCCAATTGCTTGAAGCCGAACAACTGCTTGTGCCAGAAGCATGAAAACTCCACCTTGCTTCTCAGATCCCTGAAGAAGGTACTGACAGAACCCCTCACTCCAAGTCCTGATGTCTTTGTGAAATCTTACCAGACCGAAGAGGCAGTTAAGGGGTTGGTGGATAAAGTCACAGCCACTGAGGTTACTGTCCAGCAGTGGCAGAGAGTTCTAGATGCGAGAGATGGCAAACGCAGAGTCAAGGTTGTCAGTACCGACATGCCACTGTCAGAATTCAAGGACAAGTTTGTGCAAGACTTTGACAAATTTGCAGAGCACAATGCCAGAGCTAAAACTCAGTACACACAGCTACGCCAGCTGAAAGAGAACCTGCCAGCTAACCGCATCATAATCCAGATGGATTTTGCAGAAAACTTCACGTGTGCCTCTACTGATGCTGTCCAGAGTGCATATTGGAACCAGGCTACTGTTACATTACACCCCTGTGTAGTGTACTACAAAGAGGGAGAACAGTTGAAACATACAAGCTATGTTTATGTATCTCATTTGAATCATCACAACTCCAGTATGGTGATCGCTATTCTGAAAGCACTCATAAAGAAGGACCTTCAAGCTCTGATCAGTGAAAGGGGAATCGAAATGGTCCATTATATTACAGATAGCCCCTACTCACAATATCGCAATAGGGTGATGTTCGCTGCTGTTGCTAATCACAAAGACCTTTTTGGCATCGAGGCAAGGTGGGACTATTTTGAGTCAGGTCATGGGAAGGGTCCCTGTGATGGCATTGGGGGCAGTGTCAAAAGGATGGCTGAGCAAGCAGGCAAACATGGAACACCTATGGCTGATGCAGATGACTTCTTCAAATGGGCATCTGAAACTGGTGGAGTTGTAAACTACACTTGGATTGGCCAAGAGGAGTATGATTTAGCCCAGAAAGAGGTGAACATGCTTCAAGCCCAGATTGCAGCTGTGAAGGGCACTGGCAAGCTCCATGCAGTGAGGAGGGGATGTGATGCAAATCATGTTTTATGGAGGGATACTTCTTGTAATTGCATTCCAGAGTGTGGCAGTGAATGCAAGTGGGAGGAATGTAGTCTCCTTCCTCCTAAGGCAAAAGGCAAACTCAACAAATTCACCCCATGTCTTCAGTGTGATTGGCTCTGCTTCTGTCCCAATGGTCCAGTTCTAGTTTTGGTACAGGAAGAGTCAAGCACCACTGACCCTACTCCTACTACTGCAGTTGACCAGGGTGCAACTGAACAGGATGGTGGAGGTGCAACTGTACAGGATACAAGTGGTGGAGGTGAAACTGTACATGAGGATGGCCAGGGTGCAACTGTACAGGATACAAGTGGTGGAGGTGAAACTGTACATGAGGATGGCCAGGGTGCAACTGTACAGGATACAAGTGGTGGAGGTGAAACTGTACAGGAGGATAGTCAGGGTGCCAATGAATCTCAAACTGAAACCCCAGTGCAACTTGATAACAGTGAAAAGGAATCTCCTGATATGGATTACATTGAAGTAGTAGACACAGATCAGTTGCAAGCAGGTGTGTTTGTGATCACTAAGTATGATGACATATCTTACATAGGTAAGGTGACAGATGTTGAAGAAGATGAAATTGAAGTCACCTTCATGACTACTCATGGCAGGGGTCAGGCTCAGAAGTTCAAGTGGCCTAAACATGAAGACAAGGTCTGGGTGATGAAATACGCTGTGCTGGCAATTGTAGATGAGCCTGAAGCTGCTAGAAGGTTCTTCACTCTCAATGCTACCTCTCTGGATAAATTTCTGGCAATCCAGCAGACCGATGGGAAGTGAATAACTGGTTAAGCAACGTACAAACTAAGTGTATTCACACTTCATTTCCTGAGTTATTTCAAATGTTCTGTTGCATGTTTAAATGTAAAGGTTTCATAACTTCTATGCATAATCATTACATCTGTTAAAAGTATTAGGGATGCTGGTTTAAAGTGTTTAAACCATTTTTATATTGTATGTTTCTCAAAATGAGTCACAAATGACATTGTGAAGATGTTTTAGCTCCAATAACATTCCAAATATGTGATTTATTCAATGTTACAGTTGTGTTCGATTTTAGTTTGCAAGTATTACTCCAATCTAGTCATTACTTACTTCCTTTAATGATGTTCAAAGGTCTAATCATTTTGGAGAAGATCTGCGCAACTTACATAACTTACTCAAACACTCCATTTTGAAGTTCAGTAGTAGTGTAAAAGTGCTGGGAAACTTGCATTATTTATTTTGTTTGTGTCATTCTATTTTTATGAGTGGACTTTTAAGTATTTAAGGGTGCCATTGTGTCATTATGTGATCATAAAAGTGATAATTCCATATCTGTGTCATGAAAAAACCAGATATTTTGTACTGATGCTGTGCCAAAGCAATAATTTTGATGTGATTTCAATAGCACAATGTATAACTTTCCTATATATATGGTAATAATAGACATAAGATGCTTACCTACCTAGTTTTAAGCCTTCACATTGAGATACAACTTATGGTAGCAGACCTGAAACCTACAAACTATTTTAGTCAAAACTTCAATGCAGGTCAGTGTGAAGAGATGTTGTCCAAACTAGCTTCATGCAGTTGGAAATTGTTTCCATCATTATGAAAAGGTCAAATAACTATGAGTAGTACATTATAATTCACCATTATAGCCTTAGAAAGGTGTTGCCAAGAGAGAAGATATACCTCATTTTAATTCATTTTATACTTTTATACTTTGAAGTGCCTTCTGGGTGAAATTTAACATACCAAAGTGGCTCAGCCTTGCCAACGATTGTTGGGATAGGTGCATGTGATATCTATGTATAATTTAATTTCGTATTTGACAGGTTTCTTCAATAAACCTTTTGATTTTTAGACTGTATTCATGTGTTTTCCATTTTACCATTTTCTGCAACCTACAAACGAAAAAAATAATAGCCTAATCGCCAACTGCAATGAAGTCCAAATTAACAAATTAAGTTAATTAGGTGTCTTTAGGCCTATTAAGATGATTTCGGAACATTAATATTAATTTTGAAAAATTTCATATTTCTACATGAAATATCGCAACTTACGAAACGTTTTTCAATGCGCTATTAACCAGTGATGCTTTCACCTATGCTCTACATCTTTTGGGCCAGTCCCAGAGCACTAATTTGTCATTTCCCTGAGATAGGTTAGACTATTTTTCAGAAAGATCTCTCACTTTTACAGCTAAAGTTATACAATACTTTCAGGACTTCATTGCAGTTTTGAAACTATACTTCACAAAACAGTGGCAAAATGATGAAAAAACAAGTGAAATATATGCAAAAGCTGTATTTATTTGAACCATCATACAGTTTACTTCATAAAAATAGCATACAATGGGGTATTAGCCTTTTCAATACATTTTTACAAGCCTGAAATCAAATAAAGGTCATATTTTGAGTGGTCCTCTTAAATTTGGATAGCCTCAACTTCAAACTGCTGTAAAAAATTTGTCTGAAGACTTTGTAGGCAGATTTTTTGGGCTTTTGCCCTTGAGATATACTAGTTTCAGAAAAAATTAGTCTCAGAAAGATCTGTGACACAAACCCTCGTGACCAACTTCCAGCCCCAATGTGGACCCATAAGGGAGAATGGCTGTATATATATATATATATATATATATATATATATATATATATATATATATATATATATATATATATATATATATATATATATATATATGTATGTATGTATGTATGTATGTATGTATGTATGTATGTATATATATATATATATATATATATATATATATATATATATATATATAAATATATATATACATATCTATCTGTATATATATTTATAAATATCTATATATCTATCTATATATATATATGTATATATATATATATATATATATATATATATATATATATATATATATATATATATATATATATATATATATATATATATATATATATATATATATATATATATATATATATATGCGGTGTGGCCATTACCCGCATTACCAATGGGTTTGCCTATGAATACTAGCGCAATACTCGGAGAACAGGAAATACCCTGTGGTTTTTATTATGCTCATCAGACAATGGCTTGTCAACCTGCTAGAATATTTGCATCGTATTTAAAACAGATACAGCCTTTTTCGTAATTCCAATGTATGTAGACCGATGGTAAAGTTACCTATGTTTTCATATCGCCATGTATATTGACATAATCTCACCGGCACGTATATATATGCCTACGTGATATTTCCTACCATTCCGTCATCTATCATTTTTAATCTCAATTTTAAACTTCATATAGCTTCGATTCATTGTTTTCATGTGAATTAGAAGCTAGTCCGCCCTTCTCCTCACAGTGTACTTATAATGCATCCATAATCTGTATCATCTAATTTGAATATCGATTTTTTGATAAATTGGAGTAACATCATCAATATATGGCAGATACATCAGTATGTAGTAAAAATATTGTTGCATCATGCATGGTATAGAAGTTGAATGTATCACAACTACCGGTAGCTTAATTCTAGGAGCCACAATAATAGGATGCATCATGATTGAATTGTCATTAAATTTCTCAGACGCTGACACGTTCCAATTTCAACATTTTACATGTACAACCTCGAACACATCCGTGCATTCTTAATTTCCTAACAGGTTGCCTATAATCACATTGAAAGGAGCATAGCTACTAATATTAAAATCTTCCCCGGTTATGTAAAACATTAACTACACATGGTAGACAGACAAATTATTCTTAAAGGTAATTTATGACTAATGTACATCAGTATGTAGTAAAATATATTGTTGTATCATGCATGATACAGAAGTTGAATATATCACAGCTAGCTTTTATCTAGACGCTACAATAACAGGGTACTTCGTGATGTATGTATATGTATGTATTATTTATTAACTGTAGTATCTCAACTACAAAAAGTCATACATTATATATATAAATCAAAAAGATTAATACATACTAGATTGTGTATAGTACATAGAGTACTTACATGACAAAATGGATATTATACAATTAAGGTATAAATATGAGAAAAAAGGGTGTATTTCTCCATTACGGGGAGTTAGGCAATGTAACCATAGTAAAAATCTTAGATATATACTGTAGTAAGAACATTGTCAGAACACATTGCTAATAAGATAAACGAAGTTAATAGTGTTTACTCATGAGTATGCGAAAAATACGTGTAATTCTATAGTGTTTACTCAAGGAAAATGAGAAAATAAGTGTATTTCTTCGTTACCAGGAGTTGGACATTATATCCAGAGTAAAAATATTAAATATATACTACAAAAAGACATTATCAGAACACAATGCTTGTATGGTATACGAGATAAAGTGTGTTTTCTCAAGGAAAATACCGCATAAAGAAGGGTATTACAGTGTTATTTTACTCAATGGTGGTTCTCGATTTCTTTTTGAAAGGAGGAGCAAGCTTTAACTTTAACTTCATCCGATACCCTCTCTATTCAGAACAATTGTTCTGTACATCTCATATACATTTGTTGCATCAATTTTCAAGTATGCAATGCCAATATCAGGTTGTATATCCTCTGGAATTTTACCGAGGAGGGATGAGAACAGGTCTATAGAGTTTGACAGTATAGTAGTCCTGTTGGCTATTTCGAGTTCATTTATCTCATTTAGCATTTTGGTCCTGATGTTTTGGAGTGATTGGCAGTGCATAATGATGTGTTCAGCATTTTCCACACACATATTATTACATAAGTCACAGTATTTCGATCCACCATTTTTTCTATACACATAATTATCACTTTTAAGGTTGCTAGCACCACACACAACCTTCACCATGACTTCACATTGGTACATAAGTTCCGGATGGTGGTCGCCGAGTTGCCACCATACCAATAGACATATATTACTCATAATTCTTCTGAGATTGATGGTGGATTTAAAGAGTCTGGTCCTAAACCCCCAGTCCTGGTCCTCTAGGTTCCAGGCCCTCTGCCATACTAATTCCTTCCACTGATGTTTGTTATATAGTCTGGTACCCCGTATCATTCCCTTAACTTCAGTTATGAGTCCAAAATACTCAAGGATAGGGCTGTCATATCTATTTATATTGCATCTATGATGATTTTCTTCAAACAGGAGTAGTTTTGATTTAAAAACATGTTTATATATTGAGTCGTCTTCTAGACTTGCTATACTTCTAATAAAAAGTAATTTCTTTACATAGATAAAGTACTCTACCCGGATCCACCCCAAACTAGCGTAACTAGTCTCATTTGGCGATTTTTGATGGAACCTTTGTACTCTGCGGCCAGAGTATCGTTGAAAACATTCAATATTATTCACATCTTCATCTTTTATTACCCAAAGTTCGCTTGAAAAAGTAACGATTGGTATTGTCATAGACCAAAAAATAATACTACAGCCTTTAATAGTCAGACCACCCGGCTTTAAGCCTAAACCAGACGCAGCATTTAAAGCTTTTCTCCCTTTTCTGATTTTCTCGTTTAGTCTCTCACTGTTATCACCATTTCTGCTGTTTCTCAAACCCAGGTGGTCGTAACTATTTCGCTCTTTAATTTGCTCGTTTCCAAGTTTAAACACTCTATAGCGGGAGTAATTTCTGTTCTCAATCTCACTCTCACCATATACCAACACAGCACTCTTTTTGGGATTAAATTTATATCTCCATTTAGTGCTGTGTTGGTATACGGTATCTAGCATCCTATCTGTTTTTGTTTTGCTAGTGGTGGCAGCCGCGATATCATCAGCATACCCTAACGGTGATACTGGGATACCGTATAAACTACAACATAGGTTACTTTGCTCAAGTTCAACTAACAGTGAGTTGATGAAGACAAGATATTTAAAAAAGTGACAAGAAACCCCCCTGATGAAATAGTTAATAAACCTTTTGCATGCTGAAAGCATCTACTTTAACTTTTTGCGTGTATGAAAGGTCAGAGTGAAACGTTTCCAAACCATATTTTTTCTCTAAAGATATTCTGGTAATGTGGTCAGGCCATAATGAAACATACGAAGAGAATATTTGTACTTTATAAAGTACAACTCACAGAGGTTGGTTTACATAATGGAACACTTGGGTTTTTTCTTTTCCTTTTTTTCAAGCTCGGAGATTATTGATAGCAACTGTTCGTAATCCTTGACTTCCTCAAAGTAAGAGAGCGGTGGCCATTGGTTGGTTGTCACAAACTCAAGGTTTTTCCCCTCAAGCTGACCAAACTCCTCTCTTTTTTGAAAGGCTGCTAAATTTGAGGAGATCAAATTTAGGCACCATCTCTCTAATTGTGCTGCATTGTATAACTGAAAAGCAGAAAATAAATACTAGTATGCAATACGAATAAATACTAATTCACAAGCAGGTTTTTATTCTTAAAATCGCACGAGACAAAAGGACACAATTTTTAGGCTTATTTTAAGGTAAACATGAAATTTCGCAAAAAGGAGTTGCCTTCAACATTTGTGATTAATTAATTAGAATATATATATTACTGTATTAAGATATACGCATATTTGCATTAATCTTGGATCCAAACTCACACTTTAAAATGCCCAAATGTCGTTACTAGATTTTAATCTGTTTGGAGATAAATTACACATTTGTAGGTTTAGTTCCCTATGATTGCTCTCTCAACCTAGCACTTAAGTGTCATGACTACAAAATGTCATTTTTAACAATTAAGCATTTAGCAATTAACCAACATGAACATTCAAATACAAATTTATGACTTATGAAACAACTTTGCATGGATATTCAAGACCACTTAAAATTATGGTTTAAGTTGATTTTCAGATTTACAAAGAAAGGACCAACTGTACGATACACTAATCAAGCATTTCCTGGGGTATTCCATACATTCAATCTAAATACTTAATGGAGGAAATGATAGGTATGTTGCTTATTTACTTACCTGTGAGGTTAGCAAAATACCAATAACATCTATGTTCATCTTCTCTATACCGTTATTGCAGGATTGTTCAATTCCCTGTGATATATTGAGTTCACAGAGATTGATGAGCCTGGTCAGACAATACTGGTCAGCTAACACCATGAGGTCCATGGAATCACAGTCTCTATTGGGAGCGTGGTCAGTGTAGAGGTACTCCAGTAATGCTAGGAATGTCTCCATGTCTGTGTCATTGATATCAATCTGCAGACAATGGTATAAAATGGCACATATCACATTACATTAGTTCAGTCATTTAAAATATACCCGACAATAACAATTTCATAACACTTTGCATGAGCTATCCTTGTCAGATCCCCTTTGGAAATCCAAAGTAAAAAAGGGGAGTCACCAGTCATCCCGTCCATATAGGTGGCGCTAAATCTGCAAATTTCACGCATAAAATTGAAAGTCCATTTAAAAAATGCGCTGAAACAAGAATTTCATCAAACCTTGCACAGGCTTTCATTGCTAGGTCCCCTTTGAATATCTAAAATAAATAGGGGGTCACCAACCACGCGGTCGATATAGGTGGCGCCAAATTGGCACTTCAGTCAGTAAATTACATTGTTTGTCACTTTGGCGCCACCTATATAGACAGCATGACTGGTTACCCCCATTTTATTTTAGTTATTCAAAGGGGACCTGACAATGAACGTATGTTGTTGTGGGATATATTTTGAATTAATTTAAATGGATTAAGTTTTAGATGCTACTCTCAGCTTGTCAAATACCCGAACATGCCTTTAAATATCTGGTGCCCAAGTTTTCAATGAAGGATTCAAGTTTCTGATTTCTTGTAGTAGTATGAAGTATTAGTTTTGGAGATGAACAGCGTTTAGTGACTCACTATGATAAGAAGGGAGTCCCTTTCGGTTATAGTGTCATTATGATAGAACTGACAAAACCAAACCTTACAAAACCAATTCAAATTTAAACATTTAAATTTTTGTATGAATAATAGTAATTTAGATTAACAAACCCAAAAATAATATTGGCCCGTAGAATGAAGGAAACTTTAACTTAAACATTGATGGATATGGATAAATGAATATGTTATACATCCGCGTTTTCCCATAAATACTTGGTTGAATCAATAGGTTTAAGCTCAGAATATCTGCAGCGAAGTGATTATTTTGATGTATACTGAGATTCAGAATTGAACTTGCATTGTCATGTAAGGACATTCACTCTGGGAGGGAATTACAAACTTATATTTAAAATGCTACGTCTAAATATATTTTACTTTTATCACTTATTATTGACATCAAATGGCAATCAGGTGAAATCAATCAATCGATCCCAAGATACTATGAATAGAAGAAGGTGTAACACAGCAAGCACGAAGTAAATGTTGCAAATATCATGACTAGTATGCCTTGTAAGTTCTATTCATTCATACAGAATAATACCTCATGTGGCTCTGGGACTGGTATACCGTCATGGTCTAACTTGGCGTTATCAGTATAATGCGAAGAAAAGTGGTATTATGGTCTTTGGTGAGACTAGAGCAGCAAATAAGCATAACACGGAGGTGCAGCATTTTAGTCTCGGTAGGGATCGTGTGCGTGAGAGACTGTCCTATGACCATGTGGGCGTTACCTTGGGTTTGTACGAGGATGACGTCTCTGGGGTAGAGGGTAGGCTGGCCAAGGCTAGGAGGGCGCTTAATGCCATTTCTGGACTCGCTATTAGGAGAAGTGGTTTATCTGTAGAGACTTTTTGCCTCGTTTTTTGGGTAATCGTCGCCCCAATAGCTCTGTTTGGAAGTGAACTGTGAATTCTGAACGACAAATGTTCAGAATTGATTGATGCCTTTCAAGTCTATGCGGGCAAGAGGGTCCAGAGACTTATTGGTAAGTCTCCAAACATCTGTGCTTTTTATGGGTTAGGCTGGGTAAGGTTGAAACGATATATTGAAGTGAAGAAACTTCTCTTCATCCGGTCCATACTGATCCTGGATCCAGTGGAGCCATCGAAGATGGTTTTTTGCAGTCGGTTGGATGATTATTTAGGCTCCCCAGATACGAGGGGTCGAAATATTCATGGTAGTGTTGTTTTTGATCTCCTGAACACTGCATTCAATTTTGGTGTATTGGATGACGTGGTTTCTATGGTTAGACAGGGACATTATTGCCCGAAAGATATGTGGATGAGGAAAATATGGAAGCGTGCTTGGGAGATGGATGAATGTTTTGGCGTGTGAGAGTTAGATGTCATCACAGTCTAGATCTGCTTACAGGGATCTGTGGGGGGTCTAAGTATATGTCCTGGTGGCTGGTCTCAGATAGTGATCAGAGTGTAATGAGGGATTTTGAAACTATTGTTAGTTTGGTGACGCACTCTAGTGTACCTAGAAATGATGACGTGCGCTTGAAGGGGGCACCCCTAGGTGCTAGTCTATCTGACAAGTGTGATTTAGCAGCTCTAGATGACGCTAGGCATCTAGTCATGCAGTGTCCTGATTTACAACGCCAGAGAGGAGATATGATGCGGGAGATAGCAGGTCTGGAGGGGGGTTTCGGTCCTGCAATTCCTAATTCTGGTGAAGACTTGTTGTATGTACTCTTGGGAAAAAGTGTAGAGGGCTTTACCTGGGAGCAAATGGTCTCTGTATGGAAAATCTCATCTAAGCACACCGCAAGTATGTATAAAGCAAAGATAAAGAGTGGTACAGGTTAGTCTAGGAGTATGGCTGCTGTTAACAGTCTAGATGCCGACCCCAGAATGTCAAGGGATAATTATTTAGTTAATGTTTTTGTTTATTCAGTTGTTTTTTATGTGTTATAAAGTTTTCTAAGGCATGATTGCGGTCTTACATGCCTCAATGGGCAGACTTAATCTGAACCCTCGCCTATTTTGTATTAATTTCCTGTTCTAGTTGATATATAATGTGTATTGTGCTTTTTATGTCTTTGACATAGTCAATAAATATACATACATAAATATGAATGTAACGAGGCAGCCTCCTTTTTTATACACGTACCTCATGGATCTCTCTACCTTCTTTAAACTTGCCACAGAACATGGCCTGCATCACCTTGGACCTAGCAGATAGCACCACCTTATGGCCATGTACCTTGGTACCTACAAATAAACTACACTTTCTCAGGTCACAGGAACCAAGCTAGAGAAGATGGCTGGTATTACCAAAAACTGTGTTTTACCACTGACCTGCATGCCATTTACTTCTTTACATTACATCAAATGAATTCATATGGAAAAATAAATGACGGAAAGCAAACATTCAAATGACACACGATCTCTCCCTACGTTATGAGTCACAGGTTACGGTCCATTCTAGTATATCATATAGCATAGCACCGGAATTACATGGTTCACCTATAGTCTTCCCCCTCTTAGAACCTTTGCGGTTTATCTTCATGCTATTGATCCTTCCAATGCTGAGGCTATTTTCGTCTAAAGCAAAAGGACGCAAAGATTTTTGAAAACCATCTAAACCCCTTCATGTTGGTATTCAATGGATACCTCTCGTGGGATACTCTCGAATGAGTACCTATTTGCCAGGGTTTCAGTCATTTTTAAGGTTTTTCACATAATTTTGTATTGACCAAATTAGCCACCAGAATCATAAGGGTTAAACATGGCTTTTATAATGTGTTACACAAGTGTATGCAGTAGTTTTAAACAGTATCTTGTTTATGTTACAAAGTTTCAAAGTATATAATGTAAAATTTAGACTGGATGAAAAGGAAACATCTTCATCTCAATGCTTCACTTAATTCTTTTGTCATTTTGAATTGGTTTCATTGATATAAGATGCAAAGAGCATGCATAATCTGTGGTTTCCTTTCAGGCAACATGAGGTTATCATACCTAATTGTCAAAAAGTATATGTTGATGTTCTGATATTTATCTTGCATCCTACCCACCTTTGGTTGACAGAAGAAACAAACAATATGACTTATATGATGTAAAATAAGACAATGAATTCATCTAACCTTGAACATTGAACGAAATATCAGCAAATGTGGACTGATTGAAAAAGAATTCCTTCATAGCTTTCCCCTTCTCATCATTTAGATGCACAGCAATGCTGGTATTGAGACATGCTTCTGTATTTTTGATATTGGTGCATATTGTTTCTAGTTGTGGTAGCTCAATCAGTCTGGAGGTGTTGATCAGGTCATTTAGCTCTTCCTCGCTAACATCCTCTGCCAAAATTGGTAATCCTAGAATGGAATAGGAACAATGTTTCATCATTATGACAATATCTCTGTGTATATTAAATGGACACTGATTTTGGAATATCCTGACCACCCTTCATCTACCCGCCTTCATCCTTGTTTGCTTCATTTAAATAGATTATTTACATAAATTTTCCATGCATGTACTGATTATTCAAATACAATAATATATCCCTAGGTTTAGTGCAGGATTTCTTTGCTGGTTACGATTTTTCTCATTTTCAACTGCTTAGATCGTATGACAAAGAGGTCAAAAGAATTGCCAGAATAATTCATTTTACACTATAAGTATCATTTAGTTCCAAAGGGACCACATGTACCCCTACTACATATTAAGCTGCGACCAAGACAACCATCTACTAGTATATGGATTTCCAGCATTTTTAAACCATGGACTAAATGAGAGCCAGATGTCTTTATCATCATTAGTCTGTGGCTTATCCTCACCAAGGTTGGAAACATTAAGATGTCTTCCATAAGCGTTCATATATATATATATATATATATATATATATATATATATATATATATATATATATATATATATATATATATATATATGTATATGTATATGTATATATATATATATATATATATATATATATATGTGTGTGAGTATATATATATATATATATATATATATATATATATATATATATATATATATATATATATATATATATATATATATATATATATATATATATATACATATATGCAGAATATACTCACCATTGTATAAATATTCTAGAACATGTACAAATGTTCTGATTTTAATCTCCTCACTAAGTGTTATAACTGTAAGTGGACGTCCCTCATCCATTGTTTCGTCATGAACAGCTGTGATGCCAGTCACCTCCCCTGAGTTTAACCTTTCCACGGTGAATTCGTCATTACACTGTGTCTCTCCAAACTGAAAAAAGGGAGTGAATGTCTTCCTTAACAAAAAAAAGGTTTATCACATTATTGGAATGTGCCTTTGGATTTATATTTCGATTACCGTCATTTTCTGCCATATTAAGGTCAATTCCTGACTGGCCAGTTGTAAGTGGAAACTGACGTAACTGGCAAACACTATTGCCTGAACCCAAGTTACCCCTTGTAATTGTCGTACATGCCCCGGCCAGGATTTGAACCCGAGCAGTGGTGAAGGCAGTTAGCAGTCAGGGAGAACTCCTGAGAATACTTTGCCATCAGAGCAGGTCCCTTACAAAGTGGCTCAAATGTATAAGAAAACCTTTTTGTATACGCTGAACCTGATATCAAGGAACCAGGAGTGATCATCAATCTTACCTTTATTCCTTTATAGATATCTTTTTAAAACAACAAATGACAAGCTCAGCAAGAGATTATATGGAACTAAATCAAACCTTTAATTTTGCTTTGGAATGCAGGCATTTCCGGAAGAATATTGATGCACTGCACAGCAAAACTTTGTGGGCATTTAGTCGGTGCTTGCCTTCTATGACAAAGGTGACGTCAGCATGTTGGGGATGCTTTAGTGCTTGCAGCCATTGTGATGCATAGGTGGACGGTTCGATCTCTATCTGAGGAGAAGGTACTGGAATAAAAGGATAAAACCAACTCTAAAGACATTGATGGACCATGTTAACCAATCACGATATTTTGTGATGATGCGTTAACCCATTCACACCTACAGCATACAAATGATCTGATACAAGTATGTCTGTAAATTATTGCAACAAAATAGCCTATACAGAAGGAATAGTTCCTGTAAAGCAAAGTAAGTCATTTTACCACAACATACCAAAAGAAAGAAGTTTTACTCCATCAGTTCCCAAGATGGGTATTTAGGTTTGGATTAGAATTTTTTGCCATATTGAGGCAACATTCTGGATATGCATTTCTTAATTGTGGAGAAGGTCTTTGGTGTACAGAATGCATAAAACATCACACAAGAGTGTTTATATGTTTGAGAATATAAACAATGGCATGCATTAGAAATGCAGTTTCTTTGACAATACACTAGAACTGATTAAACGCATGCCGGTATGGTATATGTGAACCTATACATCTGAACTGATTGATAAAGTGAAAACCTGGATTAGACACTACAAATATGGGACTTTGATAAGCTAACGCCTGGATATCCTGAACTTTGAAAATTTGCTCCAGCAGTCGAAATAACCTTTGATAGCAGTACACTTGGATATCACCTGACATGTCCAGATTTAAGGTCATAGAATAGTTTAAGACAATCTCTTCTATACAGCTGTCTTTCCTAATGACAAACTTCCTGTCGTTTGCCTGCATTTGTTCAACTTCTCCAGGTTCAACTATATACATATGTAAATATATACATACATATATATATATATATATATATATATATATATATATATATATATATATATATATATATATATATATATATATATACATATACATATATATATATATATATATATATATATATATATATATATATATATATATATATATATATATATAATTGCCTGATATTTTTGTTGATTAGTTAATTGTATAGCTTACCTGCAGCTGGCATGACAGGTGGTACTGGGTAGGGGTTTTGGTTCTTCATAGAGCAAAAATCCTTTTCCGTCAGTGGTGTTTTGCGACAACGAACTGCGGAGCGAACCTGTTTCATAAATATATCTAATTGATCTTTGATATCATTGACTGTTTAAATGCTTCCATTTTACACAATCACACCATTGAAGCCAGCTCTTACATAGGAACACTGCTACCACATTATACATACACTACCCTGTGCAGATTCATGTTTCAACTAGGTAAAATAGAAAAGCAATTATTTTCATAACGCAGTAGAAAATTCTAGTGTAGTATCCCTCTTTCCGTTGTCTAATTAATTTGAATCAGTAATGATAAAAAATGTATAGTTTATATATTGAGATTTTCAGGTGGCGTTAATAAATGATTTGGAGTATATAAGATGTATGAATGTATAGGAATGTCATGAGAGGGTATTTTCAGTGTATTTCCATACTATAAAGTCACACTCACAGCACAAACAAAACACTCTCTGGTCTGGTTCAGCAATGCACTTGTCGTTACATAAGGTAAACCATGATCCCTTGCAAAAGCTGCTGCTTCCTCTTGAGTTATAAGATCTTCTTTCTCAGGACATGATGTTCTAAGATCTGAAAATTCGCAAAGAAGAATTTCCCAAAATAATTGGAATGAAACATTACCTAAGATTTCGCTGAAAACTCCTCCGATACTCATACCCATCAATTGATCCACATATACATTAAAAGGTACTGACATGATAATACTGTTACCATTATAATAATGTAAGGATGCCTCTTGAAATTTAGGAAATATTCTTGACACCAGGATTTTGAAAGATGCTATCACTCGTGTGTGTGAAATTGTATTTAGTGTATCTAAGCTTGAATATCCCAATGCATCACTTCATGGTATCATGCTCAGTGAAATATCATGACTCCCCCAAGAATAGTTATGTAGTGTTTTAATTTGGTATGGTTGTTTGTTAAAGGTAAGGTAAAATATGTAGAATTCTAATAAAGTGAGTTTTGGAAGCCAGAACATTAGGCACAAAATAGGAACCTTGTCGTCCTGTGAACTTGTTGTCATGGTAGTAGTGTGTTAATAATATAATAAATAGGCTTCAAATGAGTTAATAATGCATGCAAAAAATCACGCATTCATGAGTGAATTCGACTAGTTAGTTCTTGTGCAACATGTTTGCCATAAAGGCATAACTGGCCCAGTTCTGCCTTTAGTTCAGCCTTTAGTGCAGTTGAACTGGGTTATACAGAATGATACACACTGTACAAAGTCAATTCAATGCAGGCATCGTGTAAGCCTTTCTCTCATTAGAAGTATCCCAATAAACCCTTTCCCCGTGTTCTAATAGAAGTATCCCAATAAACCCTTTCTCCTTGTTCTAATAGAAGTATCCCAATAAACCCTTTCTCCTTGTTCTAATAGAAGTATCCCAATAAACCCTTTCTCCTTGTTCTAATAGAAGTATCCCAATAAACCCTTTCTCCTTGTTCTAATATAAATATCCCAGTAAACCCTTTCTCCTTGTTCTAATATAAGTATCCCAATAAACCCTTTCTCCTTGTTCTAATAGAAGTATCCCAATAAACCCTTTCTCCTTGTTCTAATAGAAGTATCCCAATAAACCCTTTCTCATTGTTCTAATAGAAGTATCCCAATAAACCCCTTCTCCTTGTTCTAATAGAAGTATCCCAATAAACCCCTTCTCCTTGTTCTAAGAGAAGTATCCAAATAAACCCTTTCCCCGTGTGCTAATAGAATTATCCCAATAAACCCTTTCTCCTTGTTCTAATAGAAGTATCCCAATAAACCCCTTCTCCTTGTTCTAATAGAAGTATCCCAATAAACCCTTTCCCCGTGTGCTAATAGAAGTATCCCAATAAACCCTTTCCCCTAGTTATTTTTGTTCGATTATTCCTGTCCATTTGTGTTTATCGTCAATCGACTCAATGTGCTTTTGTATTTTTCAGTTGATCTAGTTTTTAAACATGGCTTCCTAAGTTCATTTTTATGTTGCTGTTTTGAGGAAAATACCGTGCCAATAAATGTATGATAAATTACAATACACTTTCAACGTATAGATATCCAAAGCAGTGTCAGCAAATGGTCTGTCTTAATATATATTCGTCTTAACTGTAGGAACAACTTAGATTACAGCTTAGTCAAAAAGAAATCAAATACAGCAAATTCGGAAAAGATTGTGTCAGTTTAATTTTTGCGTTTTTAGCGTTTAGCCTCGGACGCAAAATTAGAATTCGCAATGATTAGTGCTGCTACTTTAAGTGTATAGCTGGCACTCCATGTTGCGGACAATTCGCAAAGTTAAAAAACGCAAAAATCGATTTTCTGTAAATTTGCAAAATTTACTCTACACAATCTTTTGTGAATCTACAGTATTGAAATATTGGTTTGTTCAAGCATGTTCTCACCTGACCTTAGGTCAATACATATCCAATGCTACAAGCTATTTCGATTTAATATCAAGAATCTGATATTCGCTTACGTTCATCCTGGACATGAAATACTATGTAAGGTTTATAGTTTGATATACGTTCAATAGTTTTCTCGCGCATACTTCACAGAGTATTATGTTTTCTTACCAATCTTACATCCTACTAAGATACGTCCACAATCCGGCATAAGACGGTCAATCTCTGGTAGCCATTTTTCTCTTATATTTTCAAAAGAAGATCTTTGCGCTATGTCGAAACATAACAAAAAGGCATCAGTTAAGGGATACGCCAATGGCCGTAGTCTTTCATAATCCTCCTGTAATTAAAATGTATAAGCCAAGGTAAGCTCAATATTAGTCAAACTGTGAGGAAATTGTCCAAGTTGATGTAAATCAGCAGTTATTTTGTGCAAAAGTAGAACATACAAAGTGTTCTTAAATTCAATCAGGTATGTTGTCCCATCTAAATGACAATAATTAGATTTGTCTTGCAAAACAATTGTATTTGTGACTGATAGCAGTTAGGCCACTGTAAAATTATAAAGATGCCACTAAGTCTGGAGAAAAGGAAAGGAGTTAACACTTCAGTTGACATCCTGGCTCATGGCCAAACGTAGGCCCAAACTCCTTTTGCTTAAATACATGTCCAGGTGGCTCGTAGACACAGATAGTAGAGATAGAAAAGGGACTTGCATTGAAGACAAATAAAGAATGTTCCTACCAAACAAGTTGAACTACATACTGATTACATTGCTGCCATGGCCATGGCCTACCATACCAACCTGATGTCAAATATGACATACTACAACACTTATTGGATACACAGGGGACGTTTAAGCATTAAGACGTTGTGTTACAGCCTTCTGTAGTGGATCAAAATATCAAAAGTGCCTCTTTAAATACATGCAAGAGGTTTCCTAATCCAATATTGAATGAGTAAGTGTCTTAGTAGACGTTTCCACAAATGTCCAAAAAACTTGTATTCGGGCTGATATCGGTGCTGTAGAAATTCCAAAGCTTGCTATTTCACCAGACCATATAAGCTTCCCATCAGAAAACAAACGAAATTAGTGTTATGCAATATTGTGCTAATGCCAGACTGTCGTTAGACATTTAAACACTGACATTTGACAGTACCCCTATTAAACGAGCTGCATTATGTGTCCATTCAAAGCTATGCTTAGATATGATAGATTCACCTACATGTCCTGGAAGATCCCATAAACCTAGAGCGTAAGGCTTGCCATCTACCATCAAACAGGTCAAGTAATTATTGTCTATAGGTCTATATTCAGCTGGAAAGGTCCCTGTGGCGTAATTGATGAGAAGGCTTGTTTTCCCAACATCACCATCTCCAAGAATAATCAACTTGATGGCCTCCATATGTAGATTGTATCTCCTGCGGTTAAAAACATACTTATTGATATTAAGAAATAACAAATAATGAATGCTAATCTTAATGCATAGTACACACATACATACATACATACATACATACATACATACATACATACATACACATACATACAGTCGCCCTAAAAACCACACACATACGTTCCTGAACATCTGTGATAGGAGCCGTGATACTTCCAAATATTGCATATACTGTGACGTCTGACACTGAGGATATCATAAACGGGTAGGCATTGTCGCTATACAACTGTGCAGCAGGGTAAAATGCTGTATAAGATACAGTGATAACTAAAATACCGTTGACTGTTAAGGTACAAAGATAACGTGCCTTTTAAATTTAAATTAATTCCTGGTCGTTCGATTTTTTTACGTTATGCCATTTTAGAAATAGCTGTTGATATCGTCGAAAAAGCATTTCAAAATATGTATATATGCATAGTATCTCTGTGCAAAATATGTTTACATAGATGTTTCTCTTGCATGTTTGCGGTAATTTCATATGCATTTAAAATAGGTTCTTTTCTGGTTAAGGTAGCTTATGGGGTTTCATCCATATTTCCTTCCACGCTTCTTTTATAGGGCCATTACGCATACACAAAGTACAAATTTCCTAAAAGGTCGAAAGTTGTGAAATATTTTTTGCATCAAATATGTATCCTCCAAGCAGGGGGTAAAATGTGAGGGGTAAAAAACGTACAAGGTGATTTCAAATGGAGTTTCCATACACTATTATGAACCAAGTGCCATCAAATAACTTAATGTTGGTGGAAATATCAATAAGAAAAGGGTATCACAATTTTCTAATTTTGTTCCGTTCAGTGATAACAATTTGATTCCAATTCTATGTTAATGAAATGAGAAAAGTGTTGTTGTTTTTTCAACCTCTAGATTGCATAACTTCGGAACCAAATCAAAATTGAAAGAAATGTGATTCCGTTCCCTCTGAAGTACCGTTAGCCATGAGTTAGCCATTTTACCTATTCCCAGCAAATCCATTAATATTTGATACCTAAGTGCATGTTTGAAGCAAACATGTTTTGGCGAAATTCAACATGAGGCAAAAACCTTTCCCTGAATTTGTCACGGGCTCGTGTGCAAGCCTATACAAAATGAATAGGGCATAGGCGTTACCTATGTTAAATCATAAAAATGATCTCACGTTCAGAATTCAACCCCGCAATAGATTATTACAGTAGATAGATAACCTTTATTTCAAGTTGGTGATCATTTTGCATAGTAAACACGAGCTGCCAGGGCTCTTGGCCGACAACATTATAACAGTTAAAGTATAAAATACAGGGTGTATGTACGTAGTGTAACAACAATATAAATGATAAATAATGCAAAAGTAGCAAAACTTTGCAAATGGACTAGATCTGCATTATCTACATGTCAAAAAGTACTCTAAGGAAATATTTTGGCACATATATGTAATTAACACTACTATAGTAATTGACATTGAAAAATATTTTCAATCTTTCGAGACATATATTTATAAATGTTGACTGGTATCATTTAAAGCAGCAGATATAGCAGGTACAATATGTTCCAGGCGATGTTGAGATTAGATTTTTGAACTCTTTTCAGTGATGTTGTTTGTCTCAAGTTGTTAGGTAGTGAGTTTCATACTTAAGGTGCAGTGTTTCTAATTGATTGCTTTCCATAGGAGACGGTGTTGAATGGCGGCTTTATTAGAGAGTGGTCCTTTATGGGGCGCCGTATGTAACTTCTATAATTGTGTTTTACCTTACACTTTTGCAGACAAAATTCTAAGCTTAGACGTTTATCTTTTGTTATAAAGTTAACTTCATCTATAATCAGTGGACAAAACTACGACAGAATTCTAAGATATCATGATTTTTTAGACAGAAATTCAAGCTTACACTTTTGTCAAACATAATTCTAAATTCTTTTACTTTTGTTGACAAAAGTCTAAGCTAAGAATCATGTTGGACAAAAGTCTAAGCTTAAAATTTTGTCGGCAAAAGTCTAAGATATCAACATAATTATAGATGTTACAAACGGCGCCCCACAGTCCTCTCTTAGGTTATATTCAGATTATCTCTCATTGAAAAAAGCTGACATATGGGGAGCCCCTCTATGGAGATCTCTGTAGCTGGGGATCTGAGTCTAACCAGAGAAAATCCGAGGCTAGGTGATAGGAGTGATAAAATGAGTGTAAAGTAATTTGAGATAGTGGCGCTGGGCACAATAGAGTGCACTAGGCAAAATATGGTAGAGAGTGGGCAGCGCGTCAAAATACAGGCTGGCGCTCGGAAGGGATAGTTATTGTTATAGCCAATGATGCTGTAGTTTCAATATTAGCGCTGACTGCGAAACACAACTCTCTAATCTGACATGATGGAAGGTCGTGACCTCTGCCGTAATTAATAACTTTGACCTGTAGCGACAATAGCTGAGATTAATCGGGTGCGAAAACATCCAAATAATTTTCCTAGACATAAAGTCAATACATGCTTTAATATCGCTCCTGACTCTTTGGCTGTTCTGCTTTATAGATTACCTCCTTGCCAAAAACCAGTAATTTACGATATATGAGTAGGAGAGATTTCTCTGTAGTCTAATGCCATCTGTGATGGCTGCAACTGACTCTGATTACAACCTACGGTTAGTGGGCTGCGCACTCGGAAGCCGATCGCGTCTAGATGCGAGCCCGCTAAGTTTTGTCTGGTCTAGCAGCTTCTCGAAACTGAACATTTGTGTACGTCTCGTCTGTGCTTCCTCTCTAGCTTGGAGAGATAACTCATGAAGCAGAAGTACCATGCAGGGGGCAGTAGTTTAACTGTGACATTATGTAAGCAACTCAAGTGAATTTAAACGCTGTGGGAATTTGAACTAACAGAGAAACTCACAGGATTGTGCCATCTGATGCTTAGAAGATAGTGGTGTCATCCGGGTTCCAGTCAACTTCCGAGCTTTAATACTCACTGAGAATTAGCCTGGTTCTCAGGCTGTGTTAGGTATAATGCCCCCACCACTATACATACTAAGTAGGTTTGATGTCTCTCTCAAACTATAGATGGAAGCACTGTTTTCATGAGTTACGGTTGAGTTGCGGTTGTGATTCAGACTAGAGCTCAAGTGTGTCCCCCTTGAGGATTTATTCAGAACTAATACTGGAGTGAATTCAACTCAAATCAGATCAGTGAAAGAGCCAGAAATCACAGACTTGTAGCAAGTCTAACTGAGAATTAGCTCAGGACTAGCAGCCTGTTAAACAGGACTGGCTGCAGTCTAGAGAAAAATAATTTGCGAGTCTATGCCTAGACTGGCTGCAGTGCGTGTTTAGGGTTACTAATGGGCGTCGATGACACCTTAGATGAGCAACCATGGATTGGCAACCGGCCGGTGTACCGAATCTTGATAGCCTCAAACCGATGTCCCGGATGTAAGCGAGACTGGTTGCTCGCAGCTTGCTTGCAAATATACTAGTTGCTCCTGCGCACGTCTAACTTGCAGGTCTAACTTCCTTAACAATGTAAACAAATACGGGCGCTGTTCTCATTCATTCATTCATGCGCTAAGAACGATCTCTATGATTGATTGATCGATTGATTTTATTTAGGTATAAAAATGTACATGTACAATACAAGGTAAAACAATTTAAATAAGAAATAGTTACAGTGTCAGAGGTAATAGATACATGGCATAAATATACCTCGGATAGCACTTTAAGTGTCCAGCACTTATTCTATACAATAGAATGAGCAAATAAAATAGGATTTTATGGGGAAGATTAAGATTATTTTCTGGGGAATTAATTACACTGACGTAAAGGGGGGGGGGGGGAGATTTTTTAATCTACAAGACGCTGCTCATGTTTACTATGTATAATTATAACTGACTTGAAATAAAGCTTATTTACCTATAGAAGAAGAGGTGGAAGTAGGGGAAGTGACGTGGCAACTAGTGGTTGAATAGGATTGTGCTTGTCCATACGTAAGTACAGTTGCACTGAACTTCACAAAACAACTACATTTTACAAGAATAATTCAAGAAATGCCTCATCAAAACTACACTTTTCCATAATATTAATTCTCATCTTTAGAATGACATAATACTCAATACTCTAGCTTTTAGATTTACCGAGAAAATTGAATGGAAAACTGACAAAGATAGAATTTTCAGGGCAGCCATTTTATATGAAACATGCTCTGACAGTCATAAGCGTCTGTGCGGACAATAAAACAACATTTCCACACACTGTCATGCTTCACAAATATAATATAACACTCTTCATGCGTTTACTGTAATTGTGTTAAATGATTACAACTATCCTTGTACATGCTTACCAGGTATCTTGAAAAATAACGACCGTTATTGAATAGGATTGTGCTTGTCCACACGTAAGTATACAGTTGCACTGAACTTCACAAAACAACTACATTTTACAAGATTAATTCAAGAAATGCCTCATCAAAACTACATTTTTCCATAATATTAATTCTCATCTTTATAATGGCATAATACTTAATTCCCTAGCTTGTAAAATTACCGGGAAAATTGAATGGAAAAACTGACAAAGATAGAATTTTCTGGGCAGCCATTATAGATGAAACATGTTCTGACAGTCATAAGCGTCTGTGCGGACAATAAAACCGCATTTCATTACACTCTCATGCCTCACAAATACAATATAACACTCTTTATGCGTTTACTGTAATCGTGTTAAATGATTACAACTATCCTCAAAAGTGCTTACCAGGTATCTTGAAAAATAACGTCCGTTATGGCCGGAGAGGGTCTCCTCGTTTAACATCGCTGTCTTCATGTAGCCATGGCGGATAGTGACGTCACTGACGTCACACCGCCCAAAATAGAATGTGCCGCTTGGGGCTATGATCTTAACCACAGCGCCAATGGGAACTAGGCACTACTTGCTTTCACCATGGATATCTTAATTCAAGATGACACTGGTGCTATCAAAAGTGGATTAATATGTTAATCCACTTTTGGTGCTATGAAACCTCTGACACATGCCTCTAACGCTGACAAATAATCTCTCTTCCAAGTGTTTCTGTTTAAATTTGGATACCATTAGTTTCAGAACATAATGAGCGATACTCATCTTGCAATATCAGCTGTGACCTGAGAGTAGTAGACTATGGCAAGCATTCCCTGCAAATAATCACTATTTACGGATATCCGAAATTCAGCTGAATTTTGGATATCCGTAATTCATTTACGGATATCCGAAATACATTTATGGATATCCAAAATTCATTTACGGATATCCAAAATTCATTTTCGGATATCAAAAATTCATTTAAGGATATCCGAAATTCAGCTGAATTACGGATATCCGAAATTCATTTACGAATATCCGAAATTCATTAACGGATATCCGAAATTCATTTATGGATATCCGAAAATCAGCTGAATTTCCAATATCCAAAAATCATTCTAACATTGCATCAGCTCCACCTTTTGAGAGAATTCCATTTTAAAAGTATCAATACGCCACACGTTTATTCAAGATGTTATGTTATCCATTTATAAATATTTTGACATATTTGTCAATTACTTTCCTCCTAAATAGACTTGGCGTTAGTGTTATGATAAGGTTAATACACGGTTATAAACAAATTGACTAGATACATATTATTTTTTTATTGTTGAAAACACATGGTTTAGAATGCACACCTAATTTTCCTCCACGTGTGATGTAGGATAACACGAACAAGAAGTAGTTTCCCATATAAGACTGAATAATCATAGAGACTATCCTTTAAAATTATCATTTATTTCAATGAAAGTTGAGACGGCCAGAATTAATAACTCTCTTTTGTCAATAAATGAAAATATAAACTTGTTTTTGGTACTATTTAGTTTTTTGTAAGCAATGTTTCCATTGGCTTAGAAATGGGTATGATGTCATTATTCTGAAATCCGCAGTTGCAGCTCCTCTAAAGTACCATCGTTGCTAATCAACTGATGTATTTCATTAAAGAACTCAGAGAGTCTTCCCACGTTATCATTCGTGCTGAAATAATAAGGAAAAACAAAGTTAAATTGCTTGAAAACTACCATTCATCTTCAGAATGTACCTTAACAGGAAGTGGGACTACTTTTTATAGAACTCTCTAGTAAATGAAGGCAGGAAGCAATTTTCCAATATCCAAAAATCAGAGGAATTTTGGATATCCATAAATGAATTTCGGATATCCTAAATTCATTTACGGATATCCTAAATTCATTTACGGATATCGGAAAATAAGCTGAATTGCGGATACCCGAAAGTCATTTACGGATATCTGAAAATCATTTATGGATATCCAAAATTCATTTATGGATATCCGAAATTCATTTATGGATATCCAAAATTCATTAACGGATATCCAAAATTCATTTACGGATATCCGAAATTGATCTGATTTTTGGATATGGGAAAATGAATTACGGATATCCAAAATTATTTACGGATATCCGTAAATGAATTTCGGATATCCGTAGATGAATTTCGGATATCCGTAAATAGTGATTATTTGCATGGAATGCTTGCCATAGTAGACATATGTATTTCTCTGCTGTGACTAAGAGTGGATGGCTTGAATCATAGCGAACAAACTCTGTGCGTCAAAACGATAGAGTCAAAGATGCAGTCAAGATCTATACTATTGAGCTATTGCTCGAAGGCCAAAATGACCAGACTTATTTGGATAAACCTTTCTAGAAAAGTATTTTTAAGAAATGTTAATCAATACTTTGTCTAGAATATAAAATATTAAATTTGAATCTAATCTAAAATATCCACATTGTTTTGTTATCTGACTAGTTAAATGTGTGTAAGACCAGTCTCCAGTACGGTCTCCAGATGTGAATGGGTTAAGCTTTTGCTATTACGCAGTTCAAGGGTCACTGTCAGTGCGACTCTACTAGAGTCTCCAGTTCCTGGCATGGAGACAGCGCGCAATCCTAGCGATGCGATGTTTCAGTAAGGGTTCCCTTGAAATTACACGAAGATCGTCCGTCTGGATAATCAATCTTCAGATAAGTCTAAATGATAACAATACTACTACTACTACTACTACTACTACTACTACTACTACTACTACTACTACTACTACTACTACTACTACTACTACTACTAGTAATAATGATAATAATAATAATGATAATAATAATAATGATAATGAAAATTGACAATGGTTAGTAATAATAATTATAATGATTAAACTAATAATACAAATAATAATATTAATAATAATGATAAAACAAAATAATAATAATAATAATAATAATAATAATAATAATGAATATAATAATAATGATAATACGGAGAATAATATAATTGAGGTAATGTAATATTTATAGTATAAGTGATATTTTTATCATGATAATAATAAGAAGAAGAATTCGGAGAACAATGGGAGTATGTAATATCAATAGGGGGACAAAGTACAGCTGACTTTTCAATTGATGATGCATTTTTACCCTTCAAGCGACACCCTAAACATATTTCCATATTTTCCCACAGTATGGCAGCCTGATCGGACTGGAAAAGTTTAAGTATATGCCTCATCTTCACTATACGAATATTTTAAATTTTAGTGTACATTCATTTTTTCACGGACCTGTTATGTATAACTCTTTTGTGAAACATTTCAAGATGAGCTAGTCTGGAAGAGACGCCTGGGGTTATTTGCATTGTTTTGAAAGAATTTAGGCTGTGGAAGCAAAGTGTATATTTGGATTTCATTTGAATTTATCATTATTGAATATTTGCTGTCAACCCAGTGTTGTTGGTTTTTTGTTGGTTTTATTCAATTTCTTTCCAACTATGGTCATCGTGTTCTCACGTACATAAAGAACATGTAGAACTATGTTTTATTCTGATTTTGATGGTTAGTATGGTTAGTAAAAAAGCTCATGTGTAGAGTTCTATATTGGATGTGTTTCGGATAGATTTCTTCAATCAGGGTATTGTGCTTTCTAAAGGATCTTGGTATTCTTATGTTGTCTAGGAATATACATTGTCATGTTTATTCCAATTAGAGCATGATTGTACAATGAAATGTGGATTTCGACCGCTTAATCCCTTATATAAATTGGATACACCTTGCTGATCCTTGTATAGCACAACATTATTCTGGGGAGAGTCCCTTCATATGTTAGAAGTTCTTTGTATTTCAGAAAATATTTGATTTTTAAACACAGATTTAAAAACCTTTTTCTCGTTGAAAGCTAAGGTACAAACATATCCGCCTATTACAGTGACTCCTGAATTGAACCAGACCCTCTTACTTGTAAATTCAATTCATTTTCTTACCAACTGTGGTCATCGTGTCTTGCTCTTCCCTACATAAAGAATATGTTGAACTATGTTTATTATTGTGATTCCTGAATTTAACAAGACCCTCTTTCACGTAAATTCAATTGGGATTAAACCAGATTGGCGTTTCAGATATAACCTAGTTGTGAATTATTCTATCTAGATTGCAATAATATGTTAAGACCTTATTAATTCAATCAAGAAAGGATTGTTTATTAGTGTTCCTCTCGAGTCTGCCTGATCCCAATAAGAAAATGTCTTTAAGATCTCATTGTATTGGGAGGTTTTTTCATTTGAATTACTTGTATTAAGACTTTTCGCCCAACTTAACTTGAGAGCATGATTAAAGGTTGTGTAAGCTCATGCCCCCATCTGCTATTCAGCGTGCACGATTTCCTTTCTGAACTTTGGAGATGTATTATTCCAAATAAAATATTTGTAGATTGTATCTATATTATTGTTAAGTGAAAACTCAAGAGAATGCGTGATTTAGTCTGGTTTTTATTTTGGTTACTTTACCATAGGGTGAACGTTTTCTCATGCACCAAACCTTTACTAGCATTTCAATGTGTATTATCTTTTCTTCAATGTTTAAAGTTGCAATTTGCAATTTATTTATGTTTTAATTAATTCCAAGTACCGTGCCACAATTCTGATGTCCAATCCCATGGAATGCTTCTGTCCCTCGATGCCCCAATTTTAACGACTTTGGTTTATTATAATTAATCAGAAGTTCAGTATCTTTTTAAATCGGCCAGGTAGACTCATCAAACATTGTAAGCATTCTTAACATTCATCAAGAAGTACAGCAGTATCGTCCGCATACTGCAATATTGCGGCTTCAACTCTCATGGACATCTATAGCCCTCCCATCATTAGACTCCCAAATGCTGTGTAAAAGCAGCTCAGCACGTAATTCAAAGAAGTATGGTAGATTGGATCCCCATGATTCCAGCCCCTTGAACTATGTGCCAGTTTAGAGAAATTCCCATTTTGTTATATATATATATATATATATATATATATATATATATATATATATATATATATATATATATATATATATATATATATATATATATATATATATATATATGTATATATATATATATATATATATATATATATATATATATATATATATATATATATATATGTATATATATATATATATGTATGTATATATATATATATATATATATATATATATATATATATATATATATATATATATATATATATATATATATATATATATATGTATATATATACGTGGAAGCTCAATTGTGTAACAATATAATCTTAATAATAAGGGAATCACCATAATTAAAAAGCTTTAAGCAGTCATATAAGTAAGACCATTTTGAAGTGTCAAAAGCCTTGGTGAAGTCCAACACTATACGATGTCCTCTTTTGTTTTCCACCTCACAAAGTTTAAGGTATCATATAGAAGTCTAGTATTATCACCCATAAGTCTATTTACAATAAAGGCTGTATGGTCTTGTATAAGTATGCTCTTTAATGTGGGTTTAATCTATTGGCTAGTATTAAAAATGAGTTATTAGTGATGTTAAGCATTGTAAAAGAGCAGTGTTTTAGTTTTAGTTAACGCATATGTCGATCAGATCATTCGACTCTTATACCATTCACATTACACATTCTATCCTATAAGTTTGCACAAGCTCCACTGGAAAATCTTTTTGGGTAGTTGATGTTTTCCTGAGAACTGCAGGAAAATAATATCAAACATTGAAATTGATGTCTCCTTTCAAGATCCAAATGTTCTACAGATCCAGCTCTGTCAGTTTCTACGTGATGCTCCGGGCGGACACCAACAGTGGCGCCTGCATAGCGTGGGAGGGGCCATGGTGGATGTTTTAATTCAAAAGTGGATCTGTTGAAATCTATTTCATATACATTTTGAATTCATGTAAGAAAATATACCGACGACTTCGATGCAATAGGCAAGTTTGAACTGACGAAAGCTAAAGCAAAAGTGTGAGAAATAAGTCTTGCTTAAATCATGGCACTACTACATGTAGAAAATTCTCTTAATCATAAGTTAATACTATGGAATAGGTGTTCCAGGACAGAGATTGTAGTAATGTACTCAGAAACAAATGAATAAGTTGAGTCTTTATTTCGCTTTCATTTTTTATTCTTGAGAAATATCATCCAGACACATAGGCATGTATTCGCTAACCTTCCATATTCACATATCATTTTTATATTCTCAAGGTGTCAAATATGACAACTCATATAAGTATTATGCAGTAGGTTATACTTGAAATAACTTTGTTGAAACAAAAGATATTGAAAGTCATTAGTAACTGTAACCTATTTAGGCCAGATTTATATATATATATATATATATATATATATATATATATATATATATATATATATATATATATATATATATATATATATATATATATATATATATATATATATATATATATATATATATATATATATTTATATATATATGTATATATATATGTATGTATATATGAATGCACGTTTTATTCCAATTCATCTTACTACTGATTACAGTGTCAAAAGTGTTACTCAGTGTGTATTTGGAATTTCGATCTTTTGTCCATTTTTATGCGGCTAAGTCGTGACTAGCCAGTTGTAACTGGTGGAGGAAACTGGAATACCCGACGAAAACCACCGCCTAACACCAAGTCACTGGCAACTTTCTCACATGCCCCGGCTGGAATTCGAACCCAGGCAGTGGTGAGACAGCTAGCAGTCAGTGGCAATGCCTCAGACCAAACTGCCTTCAGGGCAGGCCGCACTCAGTGTGGAACAAACCCATATATACTATAGTAATTGGAACGACAATACATAAACTCCAGCAGTTTGAGTATCTAAGTCATAAACAATGGAGCATTGTATAAAACATATAAAAACATATTGCACTTTAAATAAAATATATCACAGATATCACGGTTCAGAGCATGATCAACCACATTCACAAAACATAATACCACTGTAGGTAAATAATTCAATTCCACTTCAGGTTTACATGCCCATACACTTAAAATAATGTAAGGTTGTGGTTTAGATTTAGCATTTTTTTCATTATTCTTGACCAAAAACTTACTCCACTAAAGCAAATAGCGGAGTAAACATGATTTCTCAGTGGGACATATATACACATCTTAAATCAGCATAGAAATTCAGTATAAACTGGTGGAAACGACATTGAAAAACATGGAATAATATGTGTTTATTTGATGTTCACATGATGGAACATTTGTTGTTGTCACCCGTTGCAAGTTGCAATTTTCTTTCGTATTCCTCTACCTCCTCCAGATAGGAGACTGGAGGCCAGCGCTTTTCTGTTACATACTCTAGGGTCTCCCCCTGAAGCTGAGCAAATTCCTCTCGCTTCTCAAAGGCCAGGAAGTTAGAAGAAATAAAGTGACAGCACCATTTATCCAGTTGAGCTGCATTGTGTAACTGAAAATAGAGTAAGTGAAGCATTTAGCTATTGTTTTGATTATAAAGAATTTCATAATTCAGTTTTACCATCATCTTTAGTGTATCTAGGCTAACTCATGACTAGCTAATAGTTATGGCAGGGGGAAATAGCAACATCTCCCAAAAACCACCATCTCCGCCCTACAATTTTCCCAAATGCGTCAAGGATATCGAATGAGACATACAAAAGATTGCAAATGATACTAAGATATTGCAATTCTCCCTAAATATTCCTGTTCCGTTCTCCGCTAAAATTTGGCTAGTAGCAAGTTAATGAGGGGAAATCAATATGCATAGACCCATTGAGCTTTAGTTATTATGTTAACTCTTTTCTTTGCCATTACCTATTGCAAAGTTTGTAGTTAAGGTACCCTAGATATGTAAGAAAAAGGAGCATCACGGAAAGATAAGATGCAAGGACTTGAATCATTATACATTGGAATAGTTAGATCAAAAAACGTTGTGTTTTGTTTTGTTTTGGTAACCACCTAACTGTGCTATTTTTGCTAAAATTATTTTAACATTCCAATACTATCGCATTGATATACATCATGGAACAATCCTGTATTATTTTCATTTAGGTATTCTGAACTCTCAGGAGAAATCCCAACTCAAACTATAGATTCTACGTTGACTAGGATTAAAATTTATATGAGACCTAAGGAAGCTGTGATGAATAACGATCAAATAATGCAAATATGTTGATGGAATTACACTACAGCCATTTAATTCCTGTGTGCAGGTAGAATTCTTTGCAACCCCACATTCTTTGTTTGACATTCACATGATTTGGCATTCATACCAACACACTTCTATGATGTCACAGATAACAAAATAGCTTTACTTTATAGCTAGAAGTGTCATGAATATGCGTGCTTAATTACTCAGACATGCACAATCTGGCAACTGCTCTGGAGGACAATGTCAGGCAAATGGTACGCTACTATAGTAATTAAATATCTTTACTGCAACTGTAAAAGAAAAGGATTAGAAATTATAGTGAACATACTTGTGAGGTCTGTAAAACTCCAACAACATCTATGTCCATCTTCTCAATATTCTTTGTGCAAGATCGGTCGATTTCCTTGGTAATGTAGAGTTCACAGAGGTTGATGAGTCTATTCTGGCAGTACTGGTCAGCTAGGACCATGATGCCCACAGAATCACCCTCCTCAATAGGCGCATGGTCAGTGTAGAGGTACTCCAACAATGCCAGGAAGGTCTCCTCGTCTGTTTCAGCAATACTGATCTACAGCAATAAAAAAGATACCCAAGGGATAAAGGCACAATCAGTTAGCAATTGATGCTTTGAAATAAGTGTGTTAGTTTTCTCATTGCCCTTAAATAGTTTAGATTACACAGCTACGACATAGGACCAACAATTGTGAAGAAATGTAAAGGGTACCATACGTATTCCATCTAGCAGACTTTAACCTGAGATATCACATTTGAAGGCCGAGCATATTCTAGATACCTGACTCTCAAATGTTCGTTGTACATAATAAATTTCCATTACACCACTACTCAATGCAATTGTTAATGCAATACATATACATTCTACCTACATCTGCGTTATCAGAAACCTATGAGCTTTAAATATTTTTGTTTTACTAGATGTTTTACAAGTAAATGTGAATCTTAGAATTAGAAATGGATGTTAAGCAAATGAATAGCTTACTTCATGACACAATACACATAACACACTATTCATCAGCCATGTTAGAAGCTGGAACCTAGATCTATTTGATAAAAATATGGAAAATACAATCTTTATATTCTTACATCATTAATGTTGGTTCCCTCTGCAAATTGGCCGCAGAACATGGCCTGCATCACCTCACACCTTGCCGATAGCACAACCTTGTGACCGTACACCTTTTTACCTGCAAATAATAACAATAGTTCCTCATTAGAGAAATTGCAGTCAACAATCATTACATCAAGTTGTTAGGAACTAGCATAAGAATATCAAGGCTTTGTAAATCTAACACAATATCCATAATGCAATGTGCGCAGCAATATCTTGCGTCTATTTATTCTGCAGATTTTTGTTAGTTTCAACAGCTCTTTACTCTGTTCATTTTGCAAAGTTTTCTCAGCGGATCTTTTTATTGCATAGTCACATAAACAGCATTCAAACATGTGTAGTGTGCATCAGATATAATTTGACTTGCACCCAAGATCACATTCTTAAGAAACAGACACATTTAACCATTACTATCGACAGTGCATACAATGTCTGAAATATTTTAACCGAACTCCTCATAGAAGTAATGAATGAAGAAAATTAAAAATAGATTGTCGAACCAATTACATTATATATATATATATATATATATATATATATATATATATATATATATATATATATATATATATATATATATATATATATATATATATATATATATATATATATATATATATATATATATATATATATATATATATATATATATATATATATATATATATATATATATATATATATATATATATATATATATATATATATATATATATATATATATATATATATATATATATATATATATATATATATATATATATATATATATATATATATATATATATATATATATATATATATATATATATATATATATATATATATATATATATATATATATATATATATATATATATATATATATATATATATATA
>CAWWDR010000582.1:0-15000 GCA_963942565.1 Maea johnstoni
TACTGCAATCATCCATCATCAAAGTTTATTAAGTATGTAACCGGGTTTCAATTTGATTGCTCTGTGATGAGTCTGGATCATTTTAAAGGGTAAAAAGTTTTGAAATGGTGACAAGTTGTCGTAGACGCTTAAATTTCAACATGCGTTAGCAGCATGTAGTAGAGCCACCTGAATCATTTACATTTCTAACTGAATCAAAATGGCCCCTGAATTATAAGCATTATAAGCATGAACTACCTCTTGTCTTTTTAAAAGACATCTGCCCCTCTAGGTGTCGTTTGGACACTCATACCTTTCTCGATCACACATCCTACCACTAAAATACTCTGTCAATTTAAAACATACAAATAAACTCGATCACTTCTTCAAGCTTGTTATTCATACTCCCAAGCAAGCAACAAACCACACTTTTTGGGCAATAAACAAAAGCCCAGTCCCTCCTGATTCCGAAAATACCATACTTATTGAACAAAGTTGTATATATCTCCATTCATAGGCCTCAATTCTCCTTACCCCCAGTTTTCATTTGAGACTATGCAATGATACTAATCGGACAATTAGTTTACTGAGACCTCATTGGTTTGAAAGTAATAGCAAAGGATCCTTAAACACACTTGGTGACTTAAGTTATATAAATTAAGTTGTACCCTACTCAACTAAAATTATACCATCGTGATAGTGCCTCTGAGAACAGGATTACACTAACTGTGATGCCTTCAGTATTGAAGACATTACAACTATCAACAGACTCGTATCATAGCCTGTTCACCACGACTATTATGTTGGAAAAGAGTGGTTCAAAAAAAGATGACATGACATGTCCGAATGTTAATTAAAGAAACAGATATTTTAAATTAAAAAACATGATTAAAATGTAGGCTCAATTTTACTTGACTTAGGCTGCATACGTTACGCACAGTTTAACCTGGTTGGTTTATTAACCCTACTTGCCAATATAATTTCATTTGCAAAAGATTTTTGGAAATGCCAATAGGAGAATAATTACAGGGGTAGCAAACATGATTGAGATGTATCGCCAACTGTAGTCTTTAATAGTAATTTTTATTCTTAAAACAGCACTTTAAAAAATTCGAAAATACCCTCAGTTGTATGGGATGTTGGTCCTGTACTAATTATGTGTCTGTTAAACAATGTTTCTCTGCCAAAGATGGCAAATTGCAAATACATTATGTATTGCAAGGTACAAACAAATCATTTTTCCTTCACGATTATTACTTATATAACTTTAAATGTATAGGATGCATATCAGAACTGACTTTTACCCTAAATTCTACGTCTTGTTAATTTTCATAGTTTTTGCTACTAGGCCATAAAACTAACAATAAATGCCCTATTGTACACCCACAGACCACCTAAGCATTTACGAATGATATATATAATGCCCTGGCGTTATGTTTTGCTGATGTTTATTATAACTTATAACTTATATAATTCAATGCCTTATCTTTTTCTTGTCATTATGACAGGTTTTGCCCTGATAATCATCACATGGTAACACAATGGAAACCCTGGTTCACACATGATATATAAGGTTAGTTAATAGGTGAACCAGAAAATAAAGCAAGGGAAAAATACAATTCAAATGCTTAGAGTTTACATTTTGTGGCCTTTATGACATGGTTTAACCCTAAAATGACCCTGAAGTCATCAAAGAACAACCCATTTGGAAACGCTGTACCACACACGGTGCTTGATTTTAATTGATGGATAGATAAAAATATAAACTGAGTGAGGAATTTATAAAAAAATAAAAGAAAATTCACTCATTTTTGTGGCTATTCTTATGCGTTTTTACCCTACAATGACCCTGAAAGCTCATATAGGTCACCAGAGGTCAATTATGTTGTACCTAAATAAGTGAAGGTGTTAATTGGTTGTGATACTTCTGTAGAACATAAAGTGCATTGGCTAATTGTTCTGAGGTGATAAAAATTCATTTAACTCCATAGGAAATGACCTCTGGCGGCCATTTTGAAAAATGGCCCCCAACGCTGACTTAGAGCAATTTCAGAGTGCCTCCAATCTTTAAAATAGTTACTTTTCCATAAACTACGACTGTACCAAATGTGGTGCTTTTATCGCCATTTGCACGATTCCACCCAAAACTGTCCCGTATCCGCTGGTCTATATGGAACTTTGTTCTGACTAGCTTCATAGTATAATGGAACTGCAGCGCACCCTACGATCATGTAATTTTCTTCAGCCTCATAGTAGTCAAATTCCTGTTACCGGCCTTAAGAGTCGACAATTATCAAATATATGTGTGCCTTTTAATTTCTCTTTTTGGTGTTCAGTTCTGAAATTTATTGTGTCTAAGCTTGATTTGAACATCAATTGTAATTGCCACTCTTTCCAATTTTTGTTTTTGATATTGTTTTTGTAATTTGATATCAAGTATATGGTCAATGAATAAAACATTACAAAGCGGAGCACACGCAAATGGAAATATACGAACGAGTTTTGATCATTTGATATATTTCTTATATTGATTTTACCTGATATGAAGTATACGGCCGCGGTGACGTATCGAATGAAGCCGAACTGGGATGTCTTCTCAAAGATTTACTCGTAACAGCCCTTCGCGGGGACGAACCCCCATGGGGCTGTGATTCGGTAGCGTATGAATATCCCTTAGATCCGGTATCTCGTGACAACGCATAAAACTCATGATTTTATCCTAAAACGAATCCTGACATTAGCTATCTCTTCCAAGTGCATCCATATATACGTAGTTGCTGTGGTCACAATTGGTCTCTAATACGCACTAAGGTTCCTATGATCCAATACGACTCCACATACAGTAGTAGTGGGTCGATATTGACAAGTGGCTTTGCGGGGGGTCTCCGCCGAACAATAAGGCCAAAATCCAACCCCTCAAGGCGTGAAGTCCATAATAATGTGTGATAGAAATGCAGGCCAGTTCTGTTGATCTTTCTTGTAAGCCATATGCAGTAACTTGTGCCGTATATCAGCTTTTCCCAGTCAACGCTAGATTAATCGATGATGACAGTTGGTTTTGGCTTCCTTGGAAAAACATTGAACTTAAGGAGCACTATTTGCTCTGGATCCGATACTGTGTATAAAGTGTTCTGCCCATTTCTCGTGTGTGTCCAAATGCCTGCATAATGTATGCTACTTGAACGACTCCTGGGAGTTTAATGGGATAGCCACAATCATAGACCACTTTAATATTGGTCGTGTTACATTCCAGTCATTGTTCCATGAGCCTCGTTCTCACCCGCTACGTGATTCTATTACAATGATACATACGTGCATCAACTATATATGTACACAACATGACGTTACTAAGGATCCCTTAATGGACTACCATGGTATCTAATCACAAACTTGAGTCATTCATATTGTAATTCAATGTGCTTTTAATATCTTACTTTCCTAATCATAACGGTTTCTGGTCTGATTTAACCTTGTACTGTTTGTCTTTTTCTATATTTTGTAGTGCAAACTACAGTCAATAAACTATATATATATATATATATATATATATTATATATATATATATATATATATATATATATATATATATATATATATATATATATATATATATATATATATATATATAGTGTTTATATGTACTAAGGACCCCATCTAAGGACTACTTATATTTAATCATTAAACCAATAATGAAATTGTGCTTATAGTTGGAGCTAATATCGGATTTCTGTGGCCACAGAGACTTTTTTAATATCTCTCTCATCTTCAGAAAATCTTCAAAAATGGTGTATATGTAACTCTTATGTGCAGCGCTATCCTATGTCCATGTAAGGCAGTAATCATCTTGTAATTGAAAAATCGAAAAGTCAAGTTCTTGTCCTGCTGAATAATTAAAGAAATAACGACTTTTCTAATTGAGAATTCCTGATTGGGAATTTTACGAATGAATTAACGCCGATTAGATGATCGTGTACATAACATTCTATGCTTACTAGGTGCCTAGATTTCATGTTTTTGCATTAACATTAATCCGTTCGCATCTTTACATTTTTTTTCTCTGTTCTAGTTCTTATTATTATGTTTATATATGTCTGTAGCTTGTCTACAGGCATAAAGAATATATTCACTATCACTTACTCGATGTTTGATGTTCTACCATCCATTCTGGGGAAAATGGGAACTGGGTACTTGAACTTGATAAAATAGTATCAAACCCTTTCACTTGGAACAGAATACACATAGGATAGTTTTTCTACTGTTAATTTTACATAAGGGATACTATTGCGAATAAGAAATAAGTATACACTATTCTTGTGGGGACGCTATGGGGGAATGTTTCCCTTAGTAATACAGTAAAGCCATTTAGTTCCTGCACCAGTCGACCGGACGTCTGGCAGTGCCTGGTTGTTAAAACAGCCATGGATAAGATGTCAAGAAAATAACCCAAGCACATCAATGTCCGACGTTGTTTGCGAATCAAAGCTACGTTCAGTTGTGAGGGTTCATCCATACATCCATGCCCAGGAAACTGGGTGGCAATCGGTCGTACAGTTTTGTATTACGCTCGGGCTGCCCATGCATTTAGTGCAGGGATTAAATGTCAGCACTGTACACATACAGCTTGCTCATAGGGCCTGTCCTGATGGCCGGCCTCCCATCAGGCCGGGTTTGAATCCCGCACGGGGCATGTGAGAAAGGTGCCAGTGACCTATGTCTAGATGGTGGCTTTTGCCTGTTATTCTGTTTCCTCCAACACACTTACAGTGCGGACATTTAAGTCCTGCACTAAATGCGTGGGCGGCCCGAGCAAAATACACAACCGCATGGCCGATTTCAACCCACTTTCCAGGGCATTGATGCGTGGATTGCCTCAAAACTGAACGAAGCTTTGGTTTGCAAGTTACGTGTGTCATTGATGTGCTTGGCTGATATTTTTGACATGTCATCCATGGTCGTTTGTTCGAACAGACACTGGCAGACGTCCGGTTGACTGGTGCAGGAATTAATTGACTGTACTGTAACTGGCTAGTTGAATTGAAATTGAAATTGAAATTCCAAGCTCCATTCGTATGCCTCATATGGAATTGATACCCTAATTCTTGCGCATAAAGGTGAAATATAACAAGCTGTTAATGCGCAATGAGTTAGACCAATCGGCCATGAGGGAGTCACTATTCAAGATACGAATTATAAATCTAGAAATATAAGCTATGAAAATGCATAAACTCGAAGTGCGTCAGCCTATTTTCATTCGAACAATAGCTTCATTGATAGATATCATTATTATATTGAATGACTCTAAAAGCTATGCATCGTGCATTGACACAGGTTCATTCAAACACTAGCGTTATCCATAGATATCATTCTCATAATTAATGACGCTAAAGGCTATAGCATAGATAAGTAGTTCATATCGAATATTTATAAACCCGGCGTTCCAGTGCCAAAAGCTGGACTGTTTGCACCAATATCGCAAAGGACTATATGACATTGCAATGTAATGTTATGTCTTAAAGACTAGCTAAAATCATTAAATGTGCCTAGCTAAAATTGCACGACTTTTTATAATATTTAAGTAAGATGTACAGTGCCGACATTTAATTCCTGCACTTAATGCTTGGGTAGCTCGGGCATAAAACACGACCGTACGCCCGATTGTCATCCAGTTTCCAGGACACGGATGCATTGATGACTTCGCAACTTTACATAGCTTTGTGTCACAGGCTACGTGGATCATTGATGTGCTTGGCCGATTTTTGACATGCTATCCATGGGTGTTGGTACAACCAGGCATGGGCAGACGTCCGGTCAACTGGTGCAGGAATCAAATGTCCGTATATCATTTTCCCGTTCAATTTGTGTTTTTCTATCATTTCTATATTATCTTTTCTCAACCTATATTTGTATTATATGGCATTACTACTTGCTGTATATGTATTTTTATACTTTGTGCATAGTCAATAAACACACATACATACACAAAGACAAATTGAAATACATTTATCATAAATGGCCTTTACAATGCAAGTATATATATATATATATATATATATATATATATATATATATATATATATATATATATATATATATATATATATATATATATATATATATATATATATATATATATATATATTTCGGTTTACGTTTTTAAGTTAAAGGACAATATTTCTACATTCTCGCCTTCCATTACCATTTACCTATTGTATATCGGTTCCTCTGATTATGTCCTTTCTAAAAATCATTAAATGACTAATTATTCCAATGCCATCTAGCATTTACCTATCAAGGTCAATTTGTCTAAATTCCATAGCTTTGGGACAACGTCAAATTTTTGGGGAAAATCTGGCATCCCTTCGTTTCTTAAGCTCTTAGCCTTTATTATACCAAATTCCGGGAAAATCTGTTAAATCAGATATCCAATATGCATGTTTGAGGCAACCAAACTTTTGTAAAACTCAAAAAGTGGAACGAGGCAAAACGTTTCCCTTTTGAGTGCAAGCCTATGTGAGGATTGGTACTGTGTGGCGTGTACTCTGTTCATCAGTAATGGCCTAAACAGTTACAGCTGATCTGATCAAAAGGCCCCTTTATATATATATATATATATATATATATATATATATATATATATATATATATATATATATATATATATATATATATATATATATATATATATATATATATATATATATATATATATTGCCCTGCACTGTTTTAGATGATAATTGTTTCTATAAAACATTTAAGACTGTAATCCAATTCTTAAGAACATTTTAGTACAAAAATTGTTAACAGACTAAGATATATTTGTCTGTTTTTTTTGTTTTGTTTTCGTTTTGTTTTTTTGCATTTTTTGTTTGTTTTCCTTCTCATTCTTTTTCTTTCTTGGCTGGCTTTGGTTTTGTTTTCTATCTTTTCTGTTTTCCCCCAGATGTGCGTTGAATGCTAAGTGTGAAAGTACATGTAAATGAAACCAGATTTCATAAAACAAAATGGCGCCCCCTACCTTGCCCTTCTCCGCTCCCCGTTTGTTTCGTTTCATATCTCCGGAGCTCCACGAGTCAGATAGGCTATATTGCGAGTAATGTTTACAGTATCGATACTCGTGCGGGGTTTTCTTCTCCAGGCTTTTGTTGTAGTCCACGCAACATTGCCCGTCGCACCTGTCCACGTGGTAGCGACTTGACGTGTTCGTCTGCTTCTCATAGTTTTCTTCGTGTGCCTTGTTTATGTCGCTTAGAGATTTGCTGGAACTGAGCGTCCGGTTTCGTCTGCCCCTTCCATTTTTATTTCTTCCATGTTGAGGAGAGTTGGACGCGCTCTTACTGTTCGGGCCAAGGAGATGCTTCTGGCCGGCGCCATTTTGATTCGGGCGTGATTTGACCTTGTCAAGGTCGTTTGGAGAATGCCGTCGTTGACGACCGTCCGGACTCCAGCCAACGCTACTGTTCATTGAATTCTGCAACGCGACGTCCGATCTGTAAAACAAGTAAAAGAAAATTTGATTTCATGAATGTGTATTGTGCCCAACATGTTAATGCCCATCCCCAAAAAACAAATGTATGTATTTAAGTATCTTTATTGGTTACAGCCCCCGCCGTAAAAATGCATACAAGTATAAAGTGAATACAAATTTAACGGTTCCAAATGGTAAATCAATAATACATAGACTACAGAGTAATACATTATAAACAAAATTGTAAATTATCTGAACTTAGAAAACAACTAAAGAAAACTAAATGGATATAATTATAAATGTAGCATATCTAAGTATCATGCTAATAAACGTTGCATTGTAACAAGACAAGGGCTGATGAAGATATTTGCCGTAAACATGAAATTACGTCCTCGAATATCACAAAACTTGGAGCTTTTCTGAATGATTATACAGTTAAGAATGTGGTCGATAAATATATTCAGTTGTATTGTATTGTATGTTTATTGACTGCACTTATCACGTACAAAGTCATACATTGTATATAAAAAAGTCTTTAAAAAAATTTAAACAAAAACATGTAGTCGGGTATTGTGCAGATATAAAAAAAGGGTATACAACATAAAATAGTAACTATATCTAAAAGTTCTTATACAGTTCAGAATGGGGTCTATAAACATATTCAGTGAATTAACTTTACAGCTTAACAAGGTGTTAGAATCATCTGGATTTGGTGTTTTTTTGTGTGTTTTTAATTTCGCAACTGCCGTTTTTTTTATTTTTCTCCTGGTATTACATATTTCTAATTCATATAACGAGAACATTATGTCATAATCCCACAAAAAAATAAAAATAAAATTCAATCAATATATATATATATATATATCAAGAGTTTATCTCGTCATGGCTCGGTTCACCCATAAACCTAATTTACAATTGGCAACATACAACAGTTATGGAATTATTGATCTGTTTATGGATATTTATTTCGGTTTCAACAGCTTTGGTCTGGTCGCAATAAGACAGATAGATTGGCGTTTCGGGTAAGATATACAGGGCGTCCCAAAAAAAATGCAATCCTCCCCTTCAACCATTATTTCTTCAGAATAACTTAAATAACATAAAAAATGACTTCATGGTTGAAGAGAATGATATCTTAGAGATAACCTGTTGCAGTTTTAAGCAAATGCGATAATCTGTGACAAAGCTGTGAGGCAAGGTTTGACCCCTCTATCATTTCACTCCAACACAAGATAAATTGCCAATGCAGGCCTGCATAGTGACCAAGCAGGTGAGGCTGCTATTTTTAGCATGCGGTCCTGGCTGTTGGCTAAAAAGACACTCAAAACCAGTCTTCACTATAGGTTTTACATTGCGTAGGAGTGAAATGATATAGGTGTCAAACTTTGCCTCACAACTTTGACATGAAGAATCAGATTTGGTTGAAACTGTAACAGTTTATCTCTAAGATATCATTCTCTTTAAATATGAAGTCATTTTTGATGTTACTTAAGCTTCTTTGAAGAAATAATGGGAAAAGGGAAGGATTCCATTTTTTGGGGGGACACCCTGCACGTATCTCCTCTTCCTAGCGAACACTGCCACGTGGTGTTAACTCATTAGCACTCAGAGCGGCAAAAACAGGCTTGACTATTTTGGAAATATTCAACTTACAAAAGCATATTTTGAAAAAACATTTGAAGGAGAAATGTTGATTAGAAGCTAAACAACACCTCTCCTTAAGATATTTTGTGAATATTCACTTTATTCCCAAGTTATTTTCAAAAGTATGAGAGTAGCAGACGATAGTATCTAGAGCACCTCTGAGTGTGAATGGGTTAATGAGTCGATACTTTGTACATACAGTTTTAGATCTATATATCGACCAGATACTGATGACCGTGTGAGACCTTTCATCAAGAGGTTTAGGTTAGAAGCCTGAGATCCTACAGTACAGACATTTAATTCCTGCACCATTTGACCGGCCGTCTATCAGTGACTGGTTGTACAAACACCCACGGTTAGTATGTCAAAACATAAGCCAAGCACATCAACGACCCACATAGCTTTTGCCATGTCATCTGTGCCCCCCGTTTTCTCGAAAACCGGCTGGCAATCGGGCGTGCAGTCGTGTATTCTGCACCGGCTACCCACCCATTTGTGGCAGGAATTGAATGTCGGTACTGTACCACTAGACCAGGAAGGAATATAGTAACAAATTCACTGCATAAAACTGATTAGTATGAGCTCTGTGTTGAAAGCCAAAAATCTATTGAATAATATCATGGAAATGACCACGATTCAAACCAGCCTAATAGTATCGATGTTTATAATATGGTGCACTGAATGTTTGTCTTGACCTCATGTAGTGTCACTGAATATTTCGTAATAAATGTTTTCTTGTTTTGATCTTAACCCATTAACACTCAGAGCAGCCAAAACAGGCCTGACAAATTTGGAAATATATTACTTTCAAAAGCATTTTCTTGAAAACATGTGAAGGAGAAATGTTTATCAGAATCCAAACTATAACTCTCCTTCAAAGATTTTGTTAACTTAGGCTTTGTTCTCAAGTTATTTTCAAAAGTATGAAAGTAGCAGACGTTAGGTTCTAGTGGAGCTTTAAGTGTGAATGGGTTAACAATTCGCATATGATACGGTAGGCTGTTTTATGGTAAATCTATCCCGAGGTTACGAGACATGAATATTTTATGACGCAATCCATCTTCATTCAAAACGAACAATAACATGACGGATTACACAACCAGATATGGCCTCTTTAAAGCTTTCCCGTTCCATACATGCTCAACTACTAGTTTCAGCTTCCCAGGTTTGCTCTCAGATTCAGTGGAATTAACACTTGGTTCCCAAAGTTACTTTAGTTATTTAGGTTACTTAAGGACCTTCCAATGATGAGGCTAATTTCGTCCAAAGCACAAGGACGCAACAGACTTTCGAAGAACCCTTTCAGGCCTGTCGTGTTGGTATTCATTGGATAGCTCTCGCCGAGTAATCTCAGATGAGTATCAGTATGTCAGGTGTTCGCCATTGTCCAGTTGTTTTTGCATCATTTTGTATTGGCCAAATTAGCCACCAGCAGCATAAGGGTTGAGGACTAAGATTGTGTCAGCCCGGGATTAGCTGGAACACATTGTTTGACTGATTGATACTTAGTTAATTGTAGTAAGGAATCCCATCTAGACGTTCGGGCGCCAATTCTCTGATTGTGCTGTCTTGACAGCTATACCAATAATTTTAGCAGCGCGCACACATCTCCAGTAATATCTCTTAGCGGATTAAGTGGACAACGAGTGATCACGTGACCACACAAATAACCCGACAGTGCGTTTATTACGCACTTCTAAGCATTCTGTTATTATCGTCTGTCAGTGGAATGTTGAATCCGTGGCGTCGTTAGTGTTTAGGCGCCCTATATGTTGGTTATAGGCGTGATCTTATACGGAATTTTTCTTGACGAAGTGTTGGGATACACCTATGTTGTTCGGTGATTGCGGCGAGTAGCGATGCGAAGTGATACTATGCGTAGCGGGATCTCTGGGTAGGAGAATGATCGTCTGGTACTTTTTTTTAAAATGTACAATGTGTTTTATCACGCTAAAAAAGATATTATCATGATTGTCTGTCAATAAAATGCTGTAGATAAAATGTTGAATGTTTGGCGTCGCTTGTGTCTTAATCATAAAAAATGGAGATTACCTGTTCGTTGTTGTTCGGCGTGTCTCGCGACCGCATGTATATAGACTATAGAGCCAGTCCTTCCAGTCGCGTGCGCGTAAAATTTGAATTGGATAGACTGGCGTCAGTTCCTTTGAACTGTTGTGCGCCAACAATTAGGGGGAGGGGGGCGGCGGGGTAGGCTGTTGCCGTTCAGCTGGGTGGACTCGTGCATGAAGCACACATCATATCATGGGATCATATCTAACTACAACAAAAGCTCGTTTGTTCAAGTTATCAATAGAGTGTGGTGAGATACAACTGTAACAGCCATTGACATGCGGTCGCGGGCGCCTTTCTCCGCACAACTTCGCGTTTTCCATCAAAATATTTCATGCTCAATGCACACTTTTCCTTCTAGAATTGAGTCCTTCTGGATTAACATTGTAAGATACCGGGATTAGTTGGATCACATTGTTTCACTGAGAAAGGCTATCATAAAGGGCGTAAATATGTTAACTTTAAACCTCGTCTAACCTGACCATAAATTATTCATTTGTTTACGGAAACTGTTACATTATCATTGCCTTATACGAATCTAGAAACATGCTTGATCAATAATATTGTTAAATGATATATATATATATATATATATATATATATATATATATATATATATATATATATATATATATATATATATATATATATATATATATATATATATATATATATATATATATTACTGTGGTTTCGATTACAAATGTGTTCATCAATACCTTTGGTTTATAATTCGTGATAAAATACATGTATGTTAATGAAGCAATAGAAAAAATGTACGGCATACAAAATTCGAAATATAAAAATTGACTCTAGAATCTTAAATGGCTGGATAACCATTGAATATAAAAGGTATTCTCTGAGAGAAGGAGCCGAGTGTCATTGCTCTCAAAATCCGCTCGATACATACGCACTAAATGCAGGAAGTGGCTTGTCATTAAACCTTTAAAATGCCTTGTTTGTGCAGAGTAATTCATGTGTAGCTATTTTATTTGATGATATGGTATTGATTATGCAATGTCTGGCAGGCAATTACGTTACCTGTCGCCTTTTGTTCCCTCGCACTAAAGCATGAAAGCATGACATTATTGCCTGTTACATAATGTATGTAGAAATTTGCGATAGATGCCTCAATATGTTGACACTTTCAGGTTACGTACTTTTATTGATGGAATACAATTTCGCAGTGCGTTTAATACAAAGTTTACTCGGATAACTTTACTGTGTGTGATTGTTTTCTCCTTATTTCGGAGGGAAGGGTGGGTATTTTTTCTAATGGGATTCGAATATATATATATGTATATATATATATATAAATATATATATATATATATACATATATATATATATATATATATATATATATATATATATATATATATATATATATATATATATATATATATATATATATATATATATATATATATATATATATATTGTATGTCATGTTTTGTAATGGAAAGTACAGTCAATAGATATAAATACATTCAAAATCTGATTCAAAAAGAACTATTATATATGTTTTGCTAGGAAATTGTTCATTTCAATGAGAACTTGCAATAACATATTTTCCAGGTAACAGTTGACAATATTCTAGCGTGACCGTTGCGCCACAATAATTTACGAGTCAATATACAGTATGCAAACTGGTATTACTGACTCGTCAAATAGACACACGTGTTTACAGAGTTACAGAAGCATGGATATTGAACGTACGAAAGTAACGAAATCCTCTCAAATATTTGTTCCATCACTCTCTATTGTGCTGCTAAAATGTCACTTTTGGTCGGTAGTTTGATAACGTATCATGTGACAATTCTGTATCAATATGAGGCAGTTATCGATAGAGTATGAAATGAAAATAAAAGTTATCGATAGGGAATGAAATGAAAGTAGTTGGACATCCATCTTGTTTAGGGCTTGCCCTGATGGCCGTGTGGTCTAAGGCATTGCCACATACTGCTGGCTGTCTTTAACCACTGCCTGGATTCGCATCCCGACCGAGGCATTTGAGAATGTTACCAGTGACTTGGGGTTGGGCAGTGTTTTAGTCGGGTTCTCTGGTTTCCACCACTAGTTACAACTGGCTAGTCACGACTTAGCCACGATATGACAGAAAAAATGACGAAAAACCGAAATTCTAAATTCCAAATCCATTCTGTTATAGCACTTAATTATGATTTGAATGGAATGATAAATTGAAATGTGTGCGACGCTGTCTTAGTATAATAAAGTTATAATTATCATCCTTCTCTTGGTCTGGTCTGGTCGCTGCTCAAATCACGGTATTGTGACGTACAGTGCCGACATTTAATTCCTGCACTTAATGCGCGGGAAGCCCGGGCATGATACACGACCGCACACATGATTGACACCCAGTTTTATTGGCATGGATGCATGGATCACCTCAAAACTGAACGCAGCTTTAAAAAGCAATCTATGTTAAGGCCATTGATGTGCTTGGAGTATTTCTTGTTATTCATGGTTGTTTGCACAACCAGGAACTGGCAGACGTCCGATCGACTGGTGCAGGAATTGAATGTGTGTACTGTAATGCTTGAGACATGTCAGAATGTTGCCAGTGACTTACGGATAGGCTATAGTTTTCTTCGAGTAAATGAAATCAGCTCCACCACACGCTTCACGAGTTGGCCCCCACAGTTGCAGGGGAGGTGACGACAACATACTTGTCGACATTCAACCATCCAAAATCAGTAGAGATTCAGGCAGTTTACTAATACATTTGGGGCCACTAACTTTCTGTTTCTCCTTTTTTAGTTCCAATCCTGGCCACTAGGGTTAGTAGTTTTGCTTAGGATTGGGCCATCACATTGGTGATCTCATACAATTATGTTAATTTGGGAATTGCCAATTGGGATAACTTGAATCATCATCAACAACACTTACATTATATGACCTTTCAAGATCAAATACTTCCTTGTTCAGTTTATTATGAAGTTTTATTGCGCTTGGCTGGAAAATAATATTTTTGAAGAAGAATGGATGAGTTTGCAAATCAGTAGCTAATCAGGAGATTTATTTAAATCAGGTGCTCTATCAGGAGACACCAAATTTGGGTTATGAAATCAGAAGAGTACTGTTCAAATCAGTTGAGTTGGCAGGCATGGGACAAACGAAGTTCCAGCGTGATAATATGGTTTCCATCCAACTGAGTTGGAACTATCTCCAATAAAATGGCTGTGAATATAAACAGGTTTACAGTCGTTGCAAATATCAAATGTAACTTACGCAGGATTTTCGTTGTAGTAATCGTGCATTGCCGTACCGTAGTACTGGCCGTTGGAGACTTTGGTACGAATCCGTGGCGACTCCAGACGGGTCACAGACAGGTTCAGGTCCAGGTCCTGCTCCTGGCTTCTGCTCGTGCTGAAAACAAACAAAAAACACAATACTGTAAATCACTTAAGTATAGCGGGAACAAAAAGATAGCGAAAATAGCGCTCTGCCCATATGCGCTATTGTAAAATCCCAGTCTTTATTAAATTCTTGATTGCACTTGCTGCTGCTGTTCCCGTTCACCGCTATACTTAGATCACACTATCCACGCAGAACCGTAATTGCGCTATATAATGTTCACGCCATGTTTAAGTGATTTACAGTATTGATAAAATAACAATAACAACAACAACAACACTGATGTCGTATTATAAAGGACAATCCTTTTGATAATTGATTTTACAATTTGGATATAACACACTTCCTCATTGAAAAATTATATCGTGATAAACATGTATTATTTTCTCCATTTTTCTGGAAAGATTGGTTACGTGGTGTTTTCCGGTTTATTGTGACCGAAATACCATAAAAGTTACTATGGC
>CAWWDR010000584.1:0-22400 GCA_963942565.1 Maea johnstoni
TCTTTAACCCTTATACAGCTGGTGGCGAATTTGGCAGACACAAAATGATGCAAAAAAACTGAATAATGACTGAAACTCAGGCATATGGGTACTTATTTGAAAGTACTTAGCGAGAGCTATCCAATGAATACCAACACGGCAGGGTTTAAATGGTTTTCAGAAATCTTTGTATCTGTGTGCTTTGGACGAAAGTAGCCTCAGCATTGGAAGGGTTCTAATAGAATCCATCCAGGCCCTACTCTTAAACCCTTATGCTGCAAGTCGCCATTTTGGCCAATACAAAATGATGCAAAAGACCTGAGAAATAACTGAAACCCTGGCAAATGGGTACTCATCTGAAAGTACTCAGGGAGAGCTATCCAATGAGTACCAACATGACAGGGTTTAGATGGTTTCCGAAAGTTTTGCGTCCTTGTATTTTGGAAGAAAGTAGCCTCAGCATTGGAAAGGTTAATAGAATCCATCCAGGCCCTGTTCTTTAACTCTTCCAATGCTGAGGTAACTTATATACATAAGCATAAGGATGCAAAGATTTCTGAAAAACATCTAAACCCTGTCATGCTGGTATTCATTTTATAGCTCTCGCTGAGCACTCTCAGATGAGTACTCATTTGCCAGGGTTTCAGTCATTCTTCAGGTTTTTTGCATCACTTTGTACTGCTCAAATTAGCCAACAGCAGCATAAGGGTTAATAGAGTCCGTCCAGCATCTGTTCTTCCAGATGGCTGGTGGAACTGGGTGAGCACTCATTTGGTATGAGAATGGCGATGCCGGTGCGCCAACATGTACTTGCCATAAACATGAACCAACCCCCATAGGCGGAAAGCCCACTATGTACATTTAGTGGAAAAATGGCCTTGCAATATTTACCACTTCTGCACAATCCCATCGGACCAGCATCAGTTGGAATCAGAGAAATACATCCCCTTGAACCGCAACGCCATAGGCACAGCATGCTTGCACCTAGGGTATGTGCGCCTCGGGTTACGCAGTGTAGCCTTGGTCACGTGATCTGATCTGTGCAATTAGCATGCAGCATCCTTTCTAGGTCAGATAGTTGCCAAGGAGATCGGAGGCAGCGATGCATGCACAGTGCCCGATCCCGGTCTACTCATCTCAGGTTGGAATACAGAGGAGTGATGCTGAAAAGTGTATCAATGCTGTTAATTGCTTAAGTAGTAAACATGCTTGTAGGCATACACACACTTACACACACACACACATACACACACACACACACACACACACACACACACACACACACACACACACACACACACTTACACACACACACACACACACACACACACACACACACACACATAGGACAAACACACACACAAACACACACACACACAAACACACTTACACACACACACACACACACACATAGATACTGTGATTGTTTTGTTAGGGTGGGCAGCTGTTGGTCCTATTTGTTGTGTGGAAATATTGGTCAAGATGATCACAGTTTTTAGATGGTGAAAATCAGATATCAAAGATAGTCAACATCAAATACTTGTATGGATGTATGGATCTGTTTACACATTGATTTTGATTGTCTTATACATGGGAATTCTTCAGGAAGTTTCAGTCGTTATTATCACTTGGATTCTTTAGTCTATTAACCCTTTCAATGCTGAGACTACTTTTGTCTAAGGCATAAGAACTCAAAAATCTTTGAAAATCATCGAAACACTATCATCTTGGTATTCATTAAGAAGCTCTCATCGAGTACTCTCAGATGAGTACCCATTTGCCAGGGTTTCGGTCATTTTTTTAAGCTGTTTTCACATCATTTTGCATTGATCAAATTAACCTCCAGCAGCATTATATAAGGGTTAAGGCAAGCATGTTCTGTGCGAGCCATCAAGCAGGAGACTGCTGCCATAGTTTCCATCAGTAGCCGCTGGCTGGCAATTAGAATTTATGAATAGAACTATTGTCTTGATGAGAAACAATGAGAATTGTTTTCCAGGTACGAGAAATGATTAAAGCCTAAGGCACGAGGATCATTTGAGCAAATTATATGATAGATAGTATCGAATTGTATTGCTGTGAATATTTATTATCACACGTGTTATTGTGGAAGGCTATTAGCTTAAATAGCTTTTGTATCAAAAAGCTATTATATATATATATATATATATATATATATATATGGTGAATTTACTTAATATAAGAATAAAAAAGATATATTGCGTCGAATATTTATCATCACACATGTTATTGTAGAAAGCTATCAGCTTAAATAGCTTTTATTTCAAAAAGCTTTCCTATATATGGAGAGTATACACACAATAGGAAATAAAAAACAAAGGGAAATATGACAAACTGAAAAATGAGGCAAATTAAACCAGGGACATACATACTCTAAGTATGTATGTCCCTGATTAAACAATAGATAAGTAGGCTGAGGAAGCAAATAAAAGAAACAATAAAAACAATGTAATCTTTCTCATGGGTTAAGTTATATTCCTTTTTTCTAAAGCTATAGCAATTAACATTCTCTTTTTCTTTTAGAAAGTAAAATGTAACCCTTCCATTGCTGAGGCTAATTACATTCAAAGCACAAGGGCGCAAAGTAAACCCTGTAAAGTAAACCCTGTCATATTGGTATTTATTAGATGGCTCTCGCTGAGTACTCTCAGATGAGTACCCATGTGCCAGGGTTGCAGTCCTATTTCAGGTTTTTTGCATCCTTTTGTATTGGCCAAATTCACCAGCATCATGTTTTTCTACCTGCTTATAGACCTTACACTTTAGTCAGTAACTGCATAGAATTATGCCATAAATATATTGTGTTCTAAATATGGATCTTGTATGGATACATCACATGCCAGGAAAGTTGTGTGTTGATGGTATAAATCACTGCGCCCTAGGCTCGCTTTAGGTTATGGTTATGTATCCCATCCAGGAGCTGAGTGGGTAATCAATACTCTTAGCTACTCTTGCCTTCACTGATTGTTATACTTATAGATCCTGTTTGTGTTACAGGTAGCCGGCTCTACAGAATGCGGCATGGGAAAACAACAGGTGGGCAAATCTAGGTGTTGATTCAGGTAAGTTGATCTACTTGTCCTCATATCTAATTGATACCAGTCATTACCCTAGGCCACTACACATACAGTTAGGTAGCCCAATGTAATTATTTTTCTACATGCGGAAGAAAAGGTTTCCGTAATTGCCTTGGTTTACATTTTCACAAAAACGTGCATTTAAGGTATGATACAGTTTCATTATGACATTAATATTTCATGCGAGTTAGCACACATCTTATATGAAATAAATTTATAAGTTTTGCATCTCAATATTTCCTTAGAAAAAATGAAATAATGTCATGCTTATACAGTGAATCTATTGTGAACATATTTGATATGTGAATACCTTGTACTGTGCATATTTTTATTCTGGTCCGTAGTTGTTCATATTGCAGAGTGATTTCATTGCAGATATATGATCTTATTTGATTTACTGCGGTACTTGATGGAATTTCATACTAAGGCTGATACCATAATGAAATTCAGACATGCTCTTAGTCTAGAAAGACTGAAGACACAATGGATGGCAAAGTTGTCGATAGAAAACCAAGGAATATTTGGGAGTGTAAGAATTCATGCCAGTGGGAATTTTCTTGTTTGGGGGTCAAAATAAAGTTGTGGAGGTATGTGAAACCATGAATGAAAAAGAAGAGAATTTATGACTGGAATGAAATGAAATTTTATTGTCATATTTTCCACCATATAATTCTGAATCACTACTAGCATATTGGTAGTTAATTGTGAAAGAAAAAAAACTGTACATGGCAACAGCCAACAAAGACCCTGAAGCATTGGCTTCTTTCCCTCTTCCCTTATGCTGCTGGTTTTGGTCCTTAAAAAACGATGCAAAAACCTGAAAAATGATTGATACACTGGTACATGGGTACTCATCTGAGAGTACTCGGTGAGAGCTATCCAATTAACCCTAGTCATCGTAGATTTCCAGGATCACTGTACTGTAAGACCAGGCCTGCCTGGTCACGGCACTACCAGGGTTAATACCTGCATGATAGGGTTTAAATGGTTTTCAAAAATCTTTGCATCCTTGTGCTTAGGATGAAATAACCTTAGCATTGGAAGGGTTACTAGTGGAAGTTAATTGACTTTAAGCAAGGTGTTGGGAGATGGGTATCTACTGGTATGTCCCTACTGGAGGAGTGAGCCCTGAATGAACCCATTAGAATGGTTCCTATCAAGGGGGGAAGAGTAATTAATTATGCATCATCAAGAAACTTTTTTGGCGACTGATAGTTAAGAATCTATCAAGGGTATAGAGTAGTTAATTATGCGTCATGAGACAGATTAAGAAGACCAAGCAACTCTTTTTTGGTGACCGATAGTTTAGAATCTACCGAGGGTTTAGAGTAGTTAATTATGCGTCATGAGACAGATTAAGCAGACCCAGTGCACTCTCTATGTGTGAGTTATTGGCATATCAAATGATGTAACCAAGCCTCTCCCGCCTCATCCGGCTCTCCTTCCAGTCTCTTGCTTCATTATCTCTCACTAATTGGAGCCTTTGTGGAGGAAGATTCGCTCCTAAATCTACTCTACAGGACATGATTGAATATCCCAAACAACTTTGATATCACCAGCTTTTATGCCCGACTAAACCACTTATCCAAGAAGCTGGTACAATTTCCCTTGTGGAGTAATAGAGGTACTTATGGTGGAGGGAGGATTATGGATAGTTTGTGGCTTAATTCATTTATTCCGTAATCATTTTTAAAGTGAGGTATATTTACTGCTCCTATTAGTTGACGTTAGGCTGTATTTCATTCTGTCAGAAAATCGTATTCGGATATTTATCTTAATGGCATTTTGTTCTACATATTATGTGAATGTCTGCTGGCATTTCAAGATTCAGAATTTCCCACTGGTTCTATGTTGTCATAAAGAAGTAGCAGAAAATGACATTCCATAGAAATAAATGATTTGTACAAGAAAAAAATTCATCGCAATACCACTAAACTTACATATGAATGTGTAATCATCTCTTCCTTTTTACGTGATTTTGGAATGCATTTAACATAAGGTAATCATAACAATGATGGTAATAATGATAGTAATAGTTATAATGATGATAATAATAATGATAATAATGATAATAATATTGATAATAATTTAAAAATAATAATGATGATAATTACAATAATAATAATAATAATGATCATAATAATGATAATAATAATAAGAAGAAGAAGAAGAAGATATATAATAATAATAATAATAATAATAATAATAATAATAATAATAATAATAATAATAATAATAATGATAATGATAATAATAATAGAAATAATAATCTTTATTTCATAAGGGTAACACAGTCAAATACAGGATTTGATTTTTGCTGTGGCTGTTATGTGGGAGTTAAGTAATCAATCAACTATAATCCAGTGATATATGGGATTAGTACCTTTTTATTTGTAGCTTCTGGTGATTTCATGGTCATGTGCTGTTGATACTGATCAAGTATTGCAGTTTAAGTGGCCAATTCTTATCCCTAATTGGGCTGTGCATCCAGTTGAGCACCGCACCGAGCCCTGTAATAAACGTAATTAATTCACCTGGGGAAATTCCTGCATACCTCATCATCTCCGTTCATTTGCGCTAATTGACCCCTCGTGTGCTATCCTTGGTGAAGGAATCATAAAGCTGTCCTGTTGCCGCAGGATTTTGAGGAAGGAGTGGCATGTTTTGCCTCTTGGTTGAGCACTAGAAGGCACTTAATATTAACCCGTATGCTGCTGATGGCTAATTTTGCCGATACAAAATGATGCAAAAAACCTGAAAAATGACTGAAACCTTGGCAAATGGGTGCTCATTTGACAGTTCTCAGCGAGAGCTTTCCCATGATTACCAACATGACATGATTTAGATGATTTTCAAAAACTTGAGTTTTTGTGCATAAGACGAAAGTAGTCTCAGCATTGGAAGGGTTAAGCCAGTGCCAGGAAGTGGCTTATGATTCTCCAGGTGAGCTGTGCGCGGGATTAGGTACCAGCGGAGGGGGTTTTAAACTGCGGGCTTAATGCCATTAAGCGGGGATTAGTGTCACAAGTGTTTATCCAGATTATGCGGATAGATAGAGGACAGGGCACTCTGGGAGACACACGGTGCCCGTCATACGGGTTATGGGCGAATAAAACATGAGCATAATAGGCAAACCTGTGAACCTTGTGCGCCCCACAGCACAGGAACCCTGACTTCATGTGTGGGTGGATAGCCTCAAGCAGACCTATTTCTATCCTGCCACTGTGGAGGGAATATGAAATTCATACTATTAGCTTATCTGAAATTTACCAACTACATAATTTTAATTTAGTTAAAACTTTTATATCATGAGCTTATCGTATATGTCACGCGGATAAGGAGGGAATATGAAATTCAGACTATTAGATTTTCTGATTTTTTTTTACCAACTACAACATGTTAACTTTGTTATACCTTTTATATCACGAGCATACTTTATATGTCACACAAATAAGAAGGCTATATGAAATTCAGACTCTTAGATTGTCTGAAAATGTTTTACTAACTACATCATTTTAATTTTGTTAAAACTTTTATATCATGAGCTTATCTTATATGTCATGCGGATAAGGAGGGAATATGAAATTTAGACTTAGATTTTCTGTTTTAACTTTGCTATTTTATCACGAGCATGCCTTTTTTGTCACACGAATGAGGAAGGAATATGAAATCCATACTGATATCATTCAGAAAGTTTGACAAACTGCATCTGTTTTAACGTTGCTATTTTATCACGAGCATGCCTTTTTTGTCACATGGATGAGGAAGGAATATGAAATCCATACTGATATCATTCAGAAAATTTGACAAACTGCATCTGCTTCATCGCTGTTTTTACTTTGAAGCGCAAGGCTTTGGAGAGGGACATTAAAGGAAGGCTGTGTGCATGTTGGTTTCTGTCACTTTTTTGCAATATTTATTGAAAGACTAATCAAGCAAATTACTTGTATATTGTGTAGTTAATGGCATGACATGGATTACACCACTGATAATCCCTGATGTTTGCAACCTGTTAAACTACTCAACTGTGGGACCAGTGCCCCCAAATGAAATCAACATCACATTTAACCCTTCTAATGCTAAGTCTACTTTCATCCACAGCACAAGAACGAAAAGATTTTTTAAAAAACATCTGAACCCAGTCATGTTGGTATTCATTGGATAGCTCTCTCTGAGTACTCTCATTTAGTACCCATTAAATGCCAGGGTTTCAGTCATTTTTGAGTTTTTTTGCATTATTTTGTATTGGCCCAATTAGCCACCAGCAGCATGAGGATTAAAGCAATTCCCCTTTCAACCAAGGACTCATTATGTATATGTTCCCAAGTAAGCAATATAGAATGCAATCATCTCACCGCCTGAGGAAGTCACAGTGTGAATAAGTTCCAAGTATTGCTCAAAATCTAGATCTTTTGAGAGTAAGCAGGTTCCTGATAAAGAGCTATGCAATAAACAATCCAGCTAGGTGATGGTGGCCTAGGTCAGACCAGAGTTTAAGGCTTCAGCTTAGGTCTTAGCCAGGATTTAGAAACTCGGCAATTGTAAACATAGATTTCAACCTTAAACATGTATAAGTTTATCAAAATAAGACCTAAAATCTGTATACAATGTCAAATATATTATATGGAGATGAAAAAATTCAATTATATGCTTGAGATTGATATTTTAAGAAATTCCTCACAAAAAATTTGGTTGACCTGAGCGGAGCTTTTTGAGAGTTTGGGTGTCCACAAGACGCCCAGATGCCCTGCTGACTGAAGCCTTCAGTCAGTGGCTTGCAGGTAAAGACCTCATGCCATGTCTGTTCTGTCCTTGGGGAGCGAGGGAGTTACCGTATCCCTCCGGTTCAGCGCACATGCTGGTAACAGGTTAGGAAAAAATCCCCCAGAAGGGGTATTGGCAATCTTCCATATAGCTGCACGTACCCCACGGCTGCTACTAGCTTGAACGCTTGCATGCTACAAGCTTAATTGAATGTGCTCTTCTGTCTTTTGTTATACTATGCCTGATTGGACTCTTGAGCGATTGTGTGTCTAGGACTGATAGCGTGTCCAAGAGCTTGAAAATATGATCAACATATGGTCCATAGTGGTGAAAATACAATCAATATATATACAGCTTGTGATGGTCCCTGTGACTTGTAAAGGTAATGAAACATAAATGGGGAGGGGGGGGGGGGGGTGATATTCGGGAGGTTCAGAAGGCCAGAAATGTCCGCTGGCTTGCCCTCTCTTTCAGAAAAGGGGGGGGGGGGTGCACTTATTTGGGGGCCCGTGTGGTTAATTAGAGATATACGGTAATATTGCTGGTCAAACTAGGGAAACCCAGTTGATCTTCCCATTCTTTTAGTACTGCTTCTAGCCGGTACTCTCTGTGGAATGACACATAGCTAGCAGTGATTCATTTTGCTAGATAGGTTGTGCATGCCCGGGTTCAAGGTGACTTCGGGATGGCTTATGTGGTTTATATTGTTAGCTGATGATTAGGAGAAAAAAGGAAGCATCACCTAGGGCTGTTTGATTTATAGCATGCTGCATAAACAATAGGGAAGCCCTGCGTGGCGTAGTCTCTTCCGTGGTGCAAGAACGCCACCGTTTGGCACACATCTCCACTCCTCGACCACACAATCACACTGCATGGAATTAACCCTGTCCACTTTATAGCGTATTTATGATAGCCCCTCCCCACAGGGGGCACTGCAGGCTGTCCGTTGTAGTCAGAAAGGCAGGCCTGGGATATTTTCATAGATGCAGCTTCTCAAATTTGGAATTTCGTTTTTCGTCACTTTACTGCCATATTGCGGCTAAGGCGTGACTAGCCAGTTGTAACTGGTTGAGGAAATTGGAATACTCAGAGAAAACTACCGCCTAACCCCAAGTCACTGGCAACTTCCTCACATACTCCGGTTTGGATTCCAACCTGGACAGCGGTGAGAGACAGCTTGCAGTCAGTGGCATCGCCTTAGACCACACACCCATGCAGCTTCTCGACCTTTCATTTTAGACAAGACTAGGTAGTTACAGTGGTAGTTAAGATACTGCATTTATCAGGTGACCTGTCACATCTGAGGTTGTCCATCAGGGTGGCAATTAAATTATGTGGACCTCTGTATATTCTAATGATTTTGTATACACCATGACTGTCATGCTTCTAGACCTTTCATTTTAGACAAGAAGTCAACGGGGTAGTTAAGATACTGCACTTATCAGGTGACCTGTTACATTGGAGTCCATCCATCAGGAAGGCAGTTATTTTATATAGCCCTTTCTGTATATTCCAATGATCTTATATATACCATAACTGTCATGCTTCTAGACCTTTCATTTTAGACAGGACTAGGTAGTGAAAATAGTAATTAAGATACTGCACTTATCAGGTGACCTGTCACACTGGAGTCTGTCCATCAGGGCGGCAGTCAAATTATATGGCCCTTTGTATATTTTAATGATCTTGTATACACCATGACTGTCATGCTTCTAGACCTTTCATTTTAGACAAGAAGTCAAAGCGGTAGTTAAGATACTGCACTTATCAGGTGACCTGTTACATTGGAGTCCATCCATCAGGAAGGCAGTTATTTTATACAGCCCTTTCTGTATATTCCAATGATCTTATATATACCATAACTGTCATGCTTCTAGACCATTCATTTTAGACAGGACTAGGTAGTGAAAATAGTAATTAAGATACTGTACCTATCGGGTGACCTGTCACATCTGAGTCTGTCCATCAGGGCGGCAGTTAAATTATATGGCCTTCTCTGTATATTCCAATGGTCTTGTATATGCCTTCACTCATTCAGGGATATCATATACTGCCAGGTAGCGACTGATCGGGTAAATAAATCTTGGCCTCCTTTAACCCTTATGCTGCTGGTGGCTAATTTGGTCAACATGAAATGTTGGTCACCATGGCAAATGGGTACTCATCTGAAAGTACTCTGTGAGAGCTTTCCAATGAATACCAACATGACAGGTTTTAGATGATTTTCATATTTTTTTGTGCCTTTTTGTGCATCGGACGAAAGTAACCTCAGGGTTAACCCTTTCAATCTTGAGGCTACTCTTGTCCAAAACAAAAGGACGCAAATATTTTTGAAAAACCATCTAAACCCTGTCATGTTAGTACTCATTGGATTGCTCTTGCTGATTACTCTCAGACGAGTACCAATGTGCCTGGCTTTCAGTCATTTTTCAGTTTTTTGAATCATTTTGTATGAGCCAAATAAGCCACCATTAAAAAAAGGGTTGGACACATTACTTCTATAGAATCAGATGGCAAATGATTTTGTGCAGAACTCATCAAGAAAGCATGTTTTACTACTTATAGACTCCTATATAGCTCATGGCTCATGATGTGTAAGGTTATGTTTTCATGTTTTTGTCATATGTCAGGCTACAAGTTCATTTCAACTGATCACACTCACAAAGCGTATGATGTTAAGTTTTGCTGAATAATACCTTGCTATAATTAAATTTAACTCAAAGAGATCAAGTGAACATAACTGATCTTATCTAGGAACCTCAGTAAGAGTTCAGTTGTAGGATATATGCAGAGAGGTCTATTTATCAACGTCTCTGGATATATGTGATGAATGCATGGTAACTCACACTGTATATTTCAATTCTATCCTATTGAGTAGTCCACATATCTTGACACCTTATCAACTGATGATAAGTGCACTACATATTTCTGGCCATGTGCAGTGTAAACTTTAAATTCATATAAGTTTTTTTTGAGCTTTGATTGATATGAGACTCAAGTTTTTAGGGTTAAGAAGAAAAATGCATTACATACCATTTCTTTTATAGTTTTCTTTGTTCTGTGTTTGATAGTTATTAAATTTCACCTATATAATAATGGTTCTAGTGAAATATAAAACATGATATGAAAAAAATCCCCTTCAACATATGACTTATTATGGATTTGTTCTGAAAAATGTAGAATTCTATCATTTTACTATCAGAGAAAGAAACTTATCAATTTGTTTGAATTTTTCCAGTTTGGCAATCACATCTTTCAATTAGTCTACTGAATGTAGTATGAAAGTACGTTGAATGTCAGAGAAACTCCACAGAAATCTCAGTCGCAGGTGTAATTGCTATCTGAGGAGAGACATGTCTTCCATCCACTATCCCGCTGTGATCAGGAATTCCACAGCATGCTTTGTGGCGGATGGGTTTTTGCTGTGTAATGTCCTATAGATCGCCAAAGACAACAAGATATGGGACTAGGGGTCATGACTTTCCCTATACTCGCAAAGAAATGCACCATTATCGTCCATCTACTTCCATTAACATTCTGGCTAAGAACAGCTAAAATAGCACTCTCAAGTCATGGGTACATATTAAATGAGCCATTTCGTCTTTGTGATGTGGACCTGTTCAAGCAGGCCAGACCAGCTTAATCTATGTTGTAAGGTGAGGCTTTTATGCTTGTTGGTAACCGTGTATGTTTTCGATAGGCCAGGCCTGTTTCATTTCTGTTGTAAAAGATATGTTCCTTGGACCTTGGTATATGTTTTCGATAGGCCAGGCCTGATTCATTTCTGTTGTAAAAGATATGTTCCTTGGACCTTGGTATATGTTTTCGATAGGCCAGGCCTGTTTCATTTCAGTTGTAAAAGATATGTTTCTTGGTATATGTTTTTGATAGGCCAGGCCTGTTTCATTTCCGTTGTAAAAGATATGTTTTTTGGACCTTGGTATATGTTTTCTATAGGCCAGGCCTGTTTCATTTCTGTTGTAAAAAATATTTTATTTGGTATATGTTTTCGATAGGCCAGGCCTGTTTCATTTCTGTTGTAACAGATATGTTTCTTGGTATATGTTTACGATAGGCCAGGCCTGTTTCATTTCTGTTGTAACAGATATGTTTCTTGGTATATGTTTTCGATAGGCCAGGCCTGTTTCATTTCTGTTGTAACAGATATGTTTCTTGGTATATGTTTTCGATAGGCCAGGCCAGTTACATTTCTGTTGTAAAAGATATGTTTCTTGGTATATGTTTTCGATAGGCCAGGCCTGTTTCATTTCTGTTGTAAAAGATATGTTTCTTGGTATATGTTTTCGATAGGCCAGGCCAGTTTCATTTCTGTTGTAAAAAAATATTTTTCTTGGTATATGTTTTCGATAGGCCAGGCCTGTTTCATTTCCGTTGTAAAAGATATGTTTCTTGGACCTTGGTATATGTTTTCTATAGGCCAGGCCTGTTTCATTTCTGTTGTAACAGATATGTTTCTTAGTATATGTTTTCGATAGGCCAGGCCAGTTACATTTCTGTTGTAAAAGATATGTTTCTTGGTATATGTTTTCGATAGACCAGGCCATTTTCATTTCTGTTTTAAAAGATATATTTCTTGGTATTTGTTTTCGATAGGCCAGGCCAGTTAGATTTCTGTTGTAATAGATATGTTTCTTGGTATATGTTTTCGATAGGCCAGGCCAGTCTCATTTCTGTTGTAAGGTGTGGCTTTTACGCTTCTTGGTATATGTCTTAGATAGGCCAGGCCAGTCTCATTTATGTTGGGAAGTGAGGCTTTTATGCATATTGGTATATGTTTTAGATCAGTTTCATTTCTATTGTAAAGTGAGTCTTCATGTTTCATGGCATATCTTTTAGATAGGCCAGGCTTCTTGGTACATAATTTGGTACAATTTTATTTCTGTTAAAGTCTCAGGTTAAGCATTTATGCTCTGTGGTATAAGCATTAAAAAGACTAAGACTAGGTTCATTTCTTTTGCCAGGTTAGGTATTTATGGTATGTGGTATATGGCTAATTATATGCATTAAAAAGACTAATATGACTAGTTAGGCCAGACTAATTTTATTTCTGTTCAGGAGTTGTTAGATGAGGCATTTATTCTCTGTGGTATATGTTTTTTTCTGACTACCTTTAGTTCCTTCACAACCCAGTGGTTTATCTGCTAAGAAGGAATATCACGGGGTTTTCACTTGAATTCTAGATAGTTTGCTATGTGCAAGTAGCTGTTATTTGTAGTATTCCTTGGATAAATATTCTTAGAAAGAAATCAGGTAGATCTTATCGGATGTCAGCCTGTCCTTTGCTTCACTTCAGCACACTCACCTTTTCATGTATAAACTTTTTCTTCAATTTCCTTCCTTAGATAAGCTTTTTGGGGGCCTTGATAATCATGTAGGCTGCAGAGTGGTATGGTCACTAGTGGGTATAGACCAGCTTGTGCTTATGAAAAATGGTGGCGTTAAATTCTTACCGTAAAGACCCACTTTGATCCAATTTCTCCCATAGTCAAATGGGTTATTAAGGATGCCCGCACCAGTTTATTTTTCGATTGTTGGAGACGTCCCATTGTTGCGCCTATTACGGTGGTCAGGCATGAGTGACATGAACGTCAGGGATGGTTGGGACATTACTATCGCCGTTGCGTACTGTTAAGTATAGAGGAATTACTTTTCTGCCTGCATACAAAGGCAACATAATTTTCCATAATAAAGCATGGACCTAAAATCATATATGTGCGTGATAGGTGTGGATAAATAACGCTTTTATGCAGTGCTGTTCGCCATTCAAATTAAAGTCTCCCGAAATTTGAGTTTAATTTTGCTGAAACTTCGCATGAGTAAAGAACAAAGCGCAGTGATCTTCAAAAACAGCTGTTTATTCATGCACTCATCGACTTCGTGTTTCTTCTCCATATTTCTGAAAAATTAATGTGATTTATGTCATGAACATCTTATTCTCCCTAACTGGTATCGTTCTTTGCTACTTTCATCCTTGCAGAGATATTGAAACTGCCGAATTGCCGAGTTTAATTTTCACCAATATTTATCTTAACTATCTGTTCAGTGCTTTTAACGAGAAGACAAAAAGAAAATGACAGGTTTTTGGGTTAGTTTTCGCACCACAGATGGTAAAATTTGTGAAATAGAATTTTGGGGGAAGATTTTCATAAAATGGTACAGAAGAGTTACCCAATTGGTAACGTATTTGCTCATTCTTATAAAAGATATTGTTTAGCAAGGGGACCCCACTTTATACATAAATGATTAATCATACATATTTTCTGAAAATGTTTCAAATCATCAATTACAACAGATATGAAGATCACTCTCTCCAAAACATTCAGTGTTAAAACATGTTTTTAAGGATATGATTTAGAATAGGCAGGTATAGTCATAATGTTTATATATTTGATAAAAGTCGGTTTTTGTACCAAATTTTCAAAATTGGTAGAAGCGTCAGGTCAAATGTGATAAATTATTCTAGTTGACATAATGTCCAGGGGCCAGCTCTGTTGGCCGTGTGGTCTAAGGCGCCGCCACTGACTGCACGCTGTCTCTCACCACTGCCTGTGTTCGAATCCCGGCATGGGCATGTGAGCAAGTTGCCAGTGACTTGCGGTTAGACAGTGGTTTTAGCCGGTTACACCGGTTTCTTCCACCACATACAATTGGCTAGTCACGAATTAGCCACATTTGGCATAAATGTGACGAAAAGCAAAATTCCAAATTCCAAAGACATAATAAATGTGACGAAAATTCCAAATTCCAAAGAGTGAAATATATAAAAGGTTATATTAGTCATGTTCAGCGAAAATTTGCCGGGTGGAACAGTACTTTTAGTTTTGGCTTGGTGTGTGTTTTGAGGCCCCTGTCGCACGCTCGTCGTAATTAACAACACTGGCGACTCCAACAAAGGGAATTACCCTATTGTTGCCACGGGACATTGCCAATTTTATTTGCGAAAGAGCAAAGAGTGTGCCCTTTCACTCGTAGCTCTGTAGCAAGAAAAGTAACTCGGAACGCCCCCATTATTTTTTGGTATACTGAAAGCAAATTTACAGAGCAAGAATATATCAAAAAATAAAAAAATTCTCTGGACAAATTCTTTTTTTACAATTCATTATGTGTTACATAATGCGTCCTGGCAAGCGGTAAAGACTCGAACAGAGGGATTTTCCCCCTTTTGTTGCCACAACAATAGGGAAACAAAGGCCGCGTCATTGTCTTTTCATGTCATAAAATAGCAAAAAACGTACCCTTTCACTCATAGCTCTGTAGCAGAAAAAGTAACTCGAAACACCCCCAATTTTATTTCGCATATAGAATGCGAATTCACAGGGCAAGAACATATCGAAAAATAAAAAAATTCTCTGGACTAATTTTTTTTTTACAATTCATTATGTGCAATAAATTGCCCTATATTTGCGTCCATTTTTGAAAAAAAGTGATAGTTTTTGACTCAACCCCTCCAATTTGATCTTAGGCTATGCAAAAGATATAGTTGGTATTGAAATGCAGTTTGCGCAAGCAGAAAGAGGACCTACTCCATTACCTGCATGCACATTTACACTCATAAAGATCCACAATATCTTTTTCTTTGGGCGAACAACCCACAATGAGCTAGAAATAAAAAAATGTGCGACGTGGCGGCCTCTTTTCTCTAAAATGGCCACTTTTCAAAAATCACAAATTTGTCTCTAGCAAAAAATATCGGCCAAACAGCGAATTTCTTTTTATATTTCCTTTAGTTTTATCCCACTAGGTATAACATATCCAAAAATTAGAAAGTTCTGAGGACAAAAATAAAACTGGTGCGGGCATCCTTAAGCTATATTTATGGTGTTCGTTCTGCGGTTGGTGTTTGCAGCAAAGGTTTGGCAGCAATTTAGCATTAATTGCCGGTGGTTTTACGAGACATTGAAGAATGGCTGGTATTTCTAGTGGCTGCGCCTGGAAGATGCCAGACTCACCCCGGCGCATTAACAAAACCATTTTCCGCGGAGAAAACAATTACTTGCCGATGTCACCGCTTTCTCTCCCCCCTTTCACTAAAATATGGCTCAGATTATCTCTACGGGGTTCCCTGCGCTTGCCGGCCCATTTGCAAACAGTCCCAGAAACGGTTATCATTTGATATCTGTCTTGGGCTGTCCGCCCACCAGGAATTGCAAAAAGCCATTTGGCGTATGTTGTGGCTGGGCTGTCTTATCTCACTTAGGCTGTGCTGCTAGAGGTTAAAACACAGATAAACAACTAAGCTCCTACTACCTTGTCTGTGGGGAATGTCATTCAGTTCAGGGTTGCACTGGGAAGACTTTGTTTTGCAATGTTTTGTCATTTCACTGGCTGAGAATATTAATGGTAGACTGATTTTTAGGCTGATTTATAAGCCAGCCAGGCCCTACACTAACAAGGATTTTTTTGTAAATACCTTTAATTTTTTTATCCAAAGTCACAATTACACATTATATTGAAAACATGTTTGTTCATTATTGATATATTTGATTGAATACTTTTTCAGTATAAATACATTCTTTAAAAATATGTATCATAATGAAAATATGCTTGTTCATTATAAATACATCGAACAGAAAATATGGATACATCTCATTCCAGGGTCTGACACTGTAGATTTCAGGCTAGGGGCCTGAAAAGGTCTTTTGACAAAAATAATTGGTAAAAAAACAGGATTTCTGGTTATCATACATACTATTCTGGGCCCCTAGTCTGAAAAATATAGGGACCCACGGAAAAATCATGCCCTGGGAAAGTTGAACCCTCATGCGGACATGCTTTGGGTCATTCTGATTTACCCTTTAATGCTCATGAGTTCCTCCAGAAATTGTCGTCTGGATCTTTAATACCTTTGATGATAACTTCAAAATTGAGAATGATTTTACAAAATGTTTGTAGGAAAGTTGTTGAAAATGTTCTCATGAACATTTCCCATTCCAATATATTCCCAACTTTGCTTTTACTTGAAAGATTTCATCATAATTGTCTGACGTACGGTACTGTTTTTGGCGGCTATGAGCATTAAACACCTAAGAATTTAATCTGTTTTGCCTACTGGGCCTCCAACATCAGAGGAGCCCTGAGCAATTGTTTAACCCATTAACACTCAGAGCAGCCAAAAGAGCCTGGAGGATTTTGGAAATATTTAACTTAAAAACACATTTTCTTGAAAACATTTGAAAGAAAAATGTTGATCACAAGCCAGACTAGAACTCTCCTTCAAATATTTTGTAAATTTTTGCTTTATTCAAAAGATATTTTCAAAAGTATGAGAGTAGCAGACAACACTTTCTAGAGAAACTCTAAGTGTGAATGGGTTAAGTATCAAAAGTCTCTAAAACAGTCTTGTGAGTAAACCCTGAAATGTTTTCATAACCTGATCATGTCAACCCCAAGCCATCCTTTGTATTGGGGATATTTTTCTAATAATGGCATTCACTTTTCGTTACTTAGTTTAACATAAAAGTTCACTTATTTGGGCAATGGGTAACAACAGCTCTGTCAAACAGTTAGGTTTGATACAAAATCTCTATCCTTGTAACTTTTTTGAATTTAATTCAATATCAGTGTTTTAAGAAATTTAGCCTTTAATTGCTTCTCCAAAAGTAAGCACACTTTCTCCAAGTAAACAGTTACACTTTACTATACTGTGGTAATAACTTTCAACTTACTTCACAAATGTATTTTCTGTTCTTGCCTTTGTGTGCCATTCAAAGCCTGCTAGACCTTTTAACCATCTATATTCCATGAATAATGTCACCGCGGGGACCTACATCATCTGTAGCCTTCAAAAAGCAAGTAGGAAAATGCAATTGTAAAGTGGCAAACAATTTCCTCCCCATACTCGTGGGCATTCAAATGATTTCTTTCCCGGACGACTGGTGGCAGAAGGAAGCTTGTATTCACAAAGGGTCCCGTGTCACCGCCATTACTTGGCATGAATAATGAACACTCCCTTGCCCTCGTGCATTACGACTGCTCAGTCCATTAGTCAGTCGGAGTCGTCGGAGTCCATCGGCAGTATTTACAATGAAACATCGCGGCTACACGAGTGATAGATAATAATCAGAAGCATCCAGCTAAAAGTGTTTACTGCATCAGGAATGGGCTACTCTAACTTCTCCAACAAATCACACTCAACCAAGGCATTGTATTAACCCTTTGGCTGCTGATGGTAAATTTGGTCAATACAAAATAACGCAAAAAAGTCTAAAAATGACTTAAACCAAGGCATATGGGTACTCATATGTTAGTGCTCTAGTACATGAGCTTTCCAATAACTACTAACAAGACATGGTTCAGATGGTTTAATATCAAAACTTTTGCATATTTCTGCTATGGACGAAAACAGTCGCAACATGGAAAGGGTTTTAACCTAATCATACCAGCAGCACCCAAAACATGATGTCCTGACTATGTAAGTTGTATCTTTGTGGCCAGATCAACTTTTGAAAAATATTAGTAAGAGAAGTGTTAATTACAATCCAACCAACAACACTTCTATATGTAACGTGATTTTTTTGCTAATTGCAATTAATCATTAATCAATTAACTTAGTTATGAGTTTTTTTCAAAAGTATCTATGGCCTAGACAGAACTTTTTGGATATCTCCAGGCGTGAATAGGCTGAACTAAAATGCACTGATATGCCTATATATGAGCACCTAATATGAACATCATTTTTTGTTTTTTAGATTATACTTTAGGTCTTTAATTCTGATTAAGTACCGGAATGATATTTCATAAACAACATCACCAACAGGTTTGGTTTGTCAAAATTTCTGAATGCCTAACAGTTGCTATCAGTAACCACTTTGCAGATTTTTACCCTGCTGAAAAAAGCAATGCATGTGTGTTTTGAAAACAAACATGTTTGATGATGCATTGCCTCTGTTCTGAGCGTAGAAAGTGTGACAACTAGTCACGGTGACCGGTAATTTACAACAGAATGTTCTTTTGTTTTCATCAAATTTCCTATTAAATTGGTACCCCTCTAATATTAGTGACCACTTCTGGGGCTGACCACAACTGGTCAACTTATAGGGGTTCCCTTTACTACCTTTACTATAAAAACTAGTAGGAAGAATTTAGTATGGGACTGGCAATATGTGGTCATTTTTAGGGGTCCACACCGGTATACCCGTACCGTGAGGGTACCGATACTCCGCCCGAAAATACCGGTAATAAACCGTATAAATAGTAGCCGGTATTTTTTTACCGGTACTATGAATAAGCCGCCTCGCTGCTGATATAGCAGGCAAGGCGGAAAAGAGTGCAGAGACGTGGGATCGGCGGGAAAATACATCTCGATCGCGTCATCCAGTGCCGGCCGCCATTGAAACTCCACTACGATAGATACTAACGCGCGCAGTAGTACTTGGAAAAGTGTGGACAGGGCCACGCTATGTATTTTACATGGTGCTAGTCCAGCCCCACCACACTTTTCCAAGCACTAACGTGCGCGACAGAATTTCGAAAACATCGACAAAGTAAAGAAAGTAACCAGTATCGGTACCGTTAGAATACCGGAACCGTATAAAAAATACTGGAACCGTACCATACCGTATAATTTTAAAGGTATGGACCCCTAGTCATTTTACAGGGGTGATCGACTTAAAGGGTAGGTCACTTCAATGGGTTTCTAACTTTCTATTGCAGTTTCTAATGAGGTATGTCATGCTATACATTTCGTTTTGTTATACCTCATGTGAAAATCGTAAGCCGTGATTGGCTTACAAAGGTTGGCCATTCCATCATGTCCACAGGTGAAATGTCCACTGGCAAAACGTCCACCCTTCTCACTGGATCTACTGGCAGTCATTGTTGTTTTCGTTGATATTTTACCAAATTGGGGTTTGTTCGGTATAATAAAAAAAATATACCATGCCAGTGTGGGTATCCTGATAGAATTTCTCCCCTTGGGAGGATGGTTTTCCCTCGGGCTCCGCTTTGGAAAACCATCCTCCCTCTTGGAGACATTCCATCAGGATACCCCCACTGGCATGGCATATTTGTATAATATACTATCAACAACAACATATTGATTTATAAAGATGTATTTCAGACATTATTCATCTAACAGGAAGATGCCAGTGATTTAGAAATATGTATTTCAGACATTATTCATCTAGCAGGAAGATGCCAGTGATTTCTAGCACTGTTTTCAAGTGACAGGTATCTAAGGCCTTATAAGGTAGTCCATGTCTATGTGTGAACACTGGAGTGATAGATAGCTAACCCTACCAATGCTGAGGCTACCTATGTCCAAAGCACAAAGACACAAAGATTTTTGAAAACCATCTGTCAACGCTGCCATGTTGGTACCAGATAGCTCTCCCTGAGTACTCTCAGATGAGTACCCACATGCCAGGGTTTCAGTCATTTTCTAGGGTTTCAGCCACCAGCACCATAAGGGTTGAGTTACAGGGATCTAAGGCCTAGGTAGTCTGTGTCTATGTGTAAACAAGACAGGAATGATAGATAATTACCTTAGCCCCTCCTGTCAACCCTAATCCTTTTCTGTCACACCTTTAGCTGTTTAGCAGTATAAATTAGTGCTAAGCTCTGCTGAGCTGGGAGAAGTGTGGCAGCTAATTTTGTTTGGATTATAAATCAAGCTAATGGAATAAATTGTAAGCAGCTTTGATGTATGATGTCCTATTACCCATAATTCATACGCCTATCAGCGTTATTAATGCCAGAAACGTGTGTGTCCTGCTAGCATGCCTGTGCCAGATACCGGCCACCATACTTGCTATAAAGTCCTGGCACAAGGTCAAGCAACTGTGATATCCAAGTCTTACCTATAGGTTCATTGTCATAGTGAACAACTTTTTCAGCTAGAATCGGCTTTGATTAATTGCATACATTATCAATTATTGAGGATTCAAAAAGTATACAGTGCAACCACTTAGATATGAACAGAAACGTGTGTGTTCTGCTCGCTTGCCTGTGCCAGGTACCGGCCACCATACCTGCTATGAAGTCTTGGCACAAGGTCAAGCAACTGTGATACATGGTCTTAGCCAGCAGGGCGTCTGGGTGTCTTTTTGGACACCCAAACTCTTAAAAAGCACCCCTCAGGACACCCAAAAAAATTTGTGAAGAATTTCTTAAAATGTCAATCTCAAGCATATATTGAATTTTTTCATCTCCATATAATTCCCATGACATTGTATAAGGATATTATGGCTTATTTTCAAGAATTCATACATGTTAATGGTTGAAATCTGAGTATATTGTGGTCCCCCTTAAAAATTTGGACACCCCAAAATTTTACAATTGCCAATTTTGGGCACCCAGTTTCTAAATCCTGGCTAAGACCCTGCTGTGATATCCAAGTCCTACCTACATTCACACTGATGTTTTTGTTTCTTAGTATACAGCCCATACTCTAGGGTGAGGATGTCCATATTAGCAGGCAAAAGGTACACTCTGTGAAGCCATGAAGTATCTAGTATGTGAACACCTTAGGAACAGGGCGAAGAATTTGTTAAGTCATTTTGGAAATTGCTCACATCTTTGAAGTTTTCCATAGGGATAGGATAAGGAAAGACCGAGAAAGGTGTTCACACCACAGAGGTTATCCAGGTTACCCATTCATGCCAAGAGTTCTGCTCTTGTCTAATACTATTAAGTGAAAAATGCTCAAAAGTAAGTTGCAGGTTGAGTACTTATTAACCCTTTCACGCCTGGAGCTTACACGGTGTGATACACATAGAAATATTGTGATAACTGAGGACATTTTTAAGAAATCTTTGAGGGAAATGTTTCTTTTTGTATAAGGCTTAACAATTCATGAGACTTCCATTTATTTCTTCAATAATTTGTAAAAATAACGTGTGCAAATTTACAAAATGCTTGAAAGAGAAATGCTTGTTGAGTACTACTTAACCCTTTCATATCTGGAGCTAACACATGGTGTGATACCAGGGGCGGATCCAGGATTTAAGAAGGGGGGTTCAATGTAGTTCCAAAAAGTGACACTGGTGGCGCCACTCACAATTATTTATAAAAACACCACCAGGAGTCAACTGCAGAGAGCTAAAAATAATAATTTCATACGAGATATAAAAAAAAAAAATCTCATAAGATATATAACAAAATACATAGAGTAAGAGTGAAATTTTAATATAAATATTTCATATTAATTATGATATGCAAAATCAAATTTGGTGATGCCACATTGTCCTAATTTTGGTCGCAAGATTGAACGGACCTCTTGCACTTTCAAACATTTTAAGACATATATTTTACCTTTTGGAGAGATTTAACAATGTGAACACCCTGGGGATGAGGGGAAGAACTTTTGCCCACTATGCTTAATTGATGTTAGCGTAATTGCGATACATGCATCTGGGGGGGGGGGGGGGGGGGGGGGGGGTTCAATTGGAGACACTCTTTCATTTGTGATATGACTAAACGCCAGTCATGAGAGTCATTCAGTAAATTTCACCTTCTGTGCTCGTCGAATTCTCAGAAATCAACGCTTTCAATTTTTTTCTTATTTTGCTGAACCATTTCTATTCAACCTTTTTACAAATA
>CAWWDR010000585.1:0-11117 GCA_963942565.1 Maea johnstoni
ATATATATATATATATACAAAAGTCTATCAAAATTGATAAATAAGGCGGATTGACTCATATGACAAGAAAATATATATTCTATGAAACTATATGCTGAACCTTTACAAAAATGCTAGCATACTGACCAATTTATTCGAGTAAATAGGATATCCTATGATATCTTAAGATGTGACTTCCAATTAAGGTTAACTGCCTAGTCCTTATGACCTGCTATCAATATATTAATGCAATAATTAAAGACATACGGTCAATAACCTAGCACATGATGTAATAGAGTTTCGTCTTTTTCGTCTTATAAATTTAGATAAAAATTATCTAAATCAAATCAGCCTAAAGCTATCGGCCTTACAAGCTAGGCTTAAAGCCAACTTACAACAGCGAAAGATAATGATCTCATTATCCTTGTTAAGCAGATCCCACCACTGCGCTAAGCAAAAACGCATTGACTGTTGCATTCTACAGCAATATATCACCAATTAAGTTGAAACGAATCAACATGACAGGTATTTGAAAATCCATATCCCTGTGATAGGATACTGGGATGATTAAAATAATTGATGGAATTCAATTATATCAAAGAGTCTTTTTTCTTTGTGAATCGAAAACCGCATAAGCTCTTAGATTAAACTAGTAATTAGGGCAATATGGCCATCGAACATAAAAAGGATATTCTTAAGTAGATGAAGTTACAAATCCGTAATAGTATTAACCTCATTCTTTGATGGTAGTTATCCTATCAATAGAAACGAAATGAATAAGGTAATTAGCATTCCGGTTTTTAACGAGGTTCCTGATGGAGAATCCAGATAAACTGCACCCCGAAACTTCAAAAGCATAAGCATGTTCAGGAGACGTCTCAGTAGCGCATTTTCTCCATTTGATATGTAGGAATCAAGGTGAAATAACATCACATTCCATGTCTCTGATGTGTTACGGAAAAGAACATCTCCAAGGCATCTCCAGTTGAAAGCTGAATCCGGCCTTCTTCAGGCTAATTGGGAGTCTCCCTCATGTCCGATAACAGAGGAGAAAGTGTTTGCGTGTGGGGCTTGATCAGATATGGGAGATAACACCTAGCACACTCCCAGATTAATAAGAACTTCTTGACAGAAGGCAGGCATCTCCCCATCTCATCTTCTAATGAAATCCAGATTATATCCACTTGTATTTAGTGGATGACATACTGGCGAGGGCCTGCGTGGAACTAATCCAATTTAAGATTAAGTGCTTGTGTTTTTTACATTTCCCGCCAGGTGGCGACAGTTTCTCCTATTAATTTCACGCTCTGTGTGAATTTGCTTTTTATTTCTCCGCCAGGTGTCCCGAGTTGATGCTACAAAATGCAATTTCACGCTCTATTTACAGATCAGAAGTGTCATATTTCTAACGGCGTGTCTCCTCTGTGGGAAAGACCTTTCCCTAACATAGCGAATTAGTCCACACGTGAAAGTTTGATTTTATTAGTTGTACCAGGTGTTTCTGTTTTTCTTTCTTCGTTCCCTGTCACCTTTCGAGTAACCGTCGCGAAGTTGCCTATACCACCATTTTTACTATGTTAAACTGCAGACTTTTACGTACTAAGACTTCTTAATATACCTTTTTGATAATGCAAATGTATATCCTTACTATCATAGAGGTCTGTCCCATGATAGTATAAGCCAAGAAGTGGTAATGTATGAACAGTAATATAACATAATCAATACAAATTAAAAAATAATAAAAATAACACCAAAGTGTAATTAGAAAGACATTAAGTTCCACTTACAACACGAACCTGTATTTCTACATGCACTATTGACCTATGAGTAAATATCTGATCGCCATGCACTCGTAAAGGTCGACATTGAACATTGGATGATGGCGAAACTGATACAAGTTTGGATATATATCTGATATATATCTACACGAGTTTCAGAACGTAATTCTTAGTTACCCATAAATAGGATATGTATGATTATTCTTTTTCAATTTGGGGAAGTTGCAGATTTTAATAGCAGAGTGATATGACATCATTCTAATTCATCTGTATGCAAGCTGGCACTGTTATTCAGAAAGGTAAAAGTAGAAGTCTATCTATATGGAATCTTGTAGCATAGCATAATTGTTAGTGAATTACCAGTCGTCTGCAACAATGATGTAACCTTCAACAAAAGTTGCACCGAAACGATGTACCAATTATGTATAGTGGTCCATATTGGAGCCATCAAGTGCATTTCATTTACAGTTATCTTCCACATCAGAACAAGTTCAGAACAACTATCAAATTCATAATCAATTGTTACCTGAGCTTTTGATTATTGTGGGGACTATGATTGATAGATCGGAGGATTAGGGGAATTTTGAAGTCACAATAGTGTAACATTGTTCCGTTATTGCTGTGTGGCTCTCTCTCTCTCTCTCTCTCTCTCTCTCTCTCTCTCTCTCTCTCTCTCTCTCTCTCTCTCTCTCTCTCTCTCTCTCTCTATATATATATATATATATATATATATATATATATATATATATATATATATATATATATATATATATATATATATATATCAAGGGTTCCTTTATATATTTGTCATACGTACAATGTTTCTTTTATTGGCGCGTCAAATCCAAAATCCGAATTCATGAGATTCTACATGTACACAGAACAAGAAAGTGAGAAAAATGATAGTGCTAAATGGTCAAAGACTGTTATATCTTTTTCATCTTTACTTCAATAGGCCTCGCTGCCTTTCTCTATCCGCTGGCTGATCATGTCGACCTTAATCATGCTTATCGTGCCCCAGCCATGTGAGGCGGATTAAACCATCACAGACCACGGACAGAAAGGAATTCAAAAGCAATAAAAGACGGCCTTTCTTTTATTGCATATCAACAAGAAAGATACCCTGAAAGATGCGCACTTACTCGAGGCTTAAACAAGATCAGGAACGACTTGAAAGCATCTGTTTCAGAACAATTATTTACCGGGTCAGTAACTTCAGGATCATGAAAAATACAAGGTTTAGAAGCATATAGCAACTCTATATGGTATTCTTAATACGATGAGAATATTTCCTCTTGGAATGAACATAAACACTAGGATACTGATATTGACATAGACGAGATACATCTTTAAACGTTACGAGAACGCCTGATGCCATATGGATGCATCTGACGCTGTGCAAAGCAATAAAAAAGATGTTTTTCTCATGTCTGAATGCAACAGAGGCACATAGAAAGAGGATGTATTGCCCTCCTAAACTCTCTCTAGCTGGAATATTAGATATCACAATGTCTACAAGAGGTTTGCTCAATAAAGCATATTGCATTATGTTATACGGATGCTAGTAATTTAAACATAGGTTGCCCCGGTAGTAGAGTGGTCTAAGGTATTGCTCTCTCACAGATTTATGTCTTCCATGTGTCAATGCAAGGGTCCTTTGCTTACATGTAAACATGCTTGAGGCTAGGAAGATAATTACATTGAATACGGTTCGTCAGAACTTTTTCCGGGTTCGTCCCTTTCATTCACCATTAATAGCTAGATGTAAGAAAGGAATGGGCTGTTACGTTGCTTTCAACAGCTTAAGTCATATCGCAACGAGATAGAAACCCGGAACCGGGAAGAAATAACCATCTCTTCATGAACAGTTCCAAGGGGTCTTTTAGTTGCGGAAGGACCATCGACAGCCCTACACAATACCACACATTTATATAGAGACCCATCCAACCCGCTTTAAGACTCGAAACTGGAAATAACTGGCTCTGAACGATTATTATAGTAAGCCTTAATATGACAGAAAAAGTGATCATGGACAATTCCAAAAATGAACTTGAATTTGATAAGACATCATAGGAATGGCTGAAAAGGTAAAGTAGATACAAATCAAAAAACGTATGAATAATGAACATACATCTATTCCTTTTGGAAATTGTGTTGCGAATTACAAACGCCTAATAAGGACTTCTCAAATAGTGAATATACGTCTGCAAACATTTGCAAACCCTTTTAGCAAAAGTATATGACAAACGTGCAGATGTGATTGTTAAAAGCGTCTGATGTAACAAACTCACAACAGAACTCACCTTTTGACAAGGTTATGGTTTATTTTCAACACGAAACTGACACTAATTGACATATTCGCTAGACGTCATGAACCAGAGCTTTTGATGAAGTGTGTACTTATTTGGACGGCGGAAGTCGACGCAAAACCTGCACTCGGCGTGGCCGGGAGCATTTGTAATACCGCATGTGTGTCGCCCCTACAAGCAGCGATGAAAAGCTGCTTACAGAGTTCATGTTTGTTTAAGAGTGTTGTAGCGCAGTAGTTAGGCACGTAGCAGCACTATCACCCCTACATCATTAGCGTGGGGAAGGGGTGAGCTACAACCTCATTCTCCACGCATGACCAGCCACAATAGTGCAAGAAATTGTCTTACGAAGCCGGCGCATCGCTCAATCGCTAGTCCCGGAGTACATGGACAAATGAAGCAGAAGCCTGGCTGCCCGCACGGCATATGAATAGCCACTGAAGAAAGTCCCCGTCCGACCTGAGCTACAAGCAATGGATGGGTAGGGGGAATTTGGTATTAGCTGTAGGACATCTTTGTGTGATTACGTCGAATAGTCGCTGTGATGTTGGGTTTTTTGCTCTGCCTGTTAATGTAACAGTGCGGAGATCGTGCCTTGTTTCCCGATGCCTCAACACGGGGACAGAGGTATTCGCCGTGACGGTACTATGCCACATGGGAGTCCAGTGCATCCCAAGCCTTACAGCGAAAAGTTAGGAATATCATCCGTAATCACCATTGCCTATATAATATGATTTTACTCTTGAAATCTTTAAGTAAAGGCCGAATAATGTTCAATATTGTTTTGTTATAAGTATTTTTTCAAATCTGACAACAATCTTTTAATGCAAATCACAAGCCAATAGTGGTTCATATATGCATTAGATATGCATTTGATTTATGTGGTTAGATACATGCAATTCCTTTGCGTAAAATTCTGTTCATTCTTTTAATATTAAACCTTTTACTAGCATTAGCTTTTTTACAAATAATATCATAGAAATAGCATTTGTATGTTTATGAAATATTTTGATTTGCTCATATTTTTGTCAATACCATCTCTCAGCTTGGTGACTTGGAGAATGCCTTGGCCATCAACAAAATAATTCTATTGACTAAAAAAACTTTTTATAACTCAACGAAAAAAGAACAAAGACCGAATCTATTGTCTATTAGAAATGATAAAAAGAACTTTTATTTTCAAGAAAAATACAGGCATTATATAAGAGGCAAAGGCAAAATGTTTGACAAACAATATATTTTACTGTCCAATATTTATGTAAAAACATAGAGAGTTTACTCTTTTGCTCCTTTTCATATATATGTATATATTGCCCAACATTGAATATTGGTGAATGTAATTTTGTACCTTGTGCTGACATGTTGGAGGACGAAATAAAATGATTTAAAAATAAATAAAATCTTTCAGCTAGAACCCTTTTTTAACCCCTAGGACGTGCGTGTGGCCTAAGAGCACCTGCTGAACCAAAATTCCAAATATAGGTTATTTCATTTCTACAATAAATAAGGTAATATGGTTTATATCAACACAAATTATTTCTAATTTCCCACCATGACGTTGGTTCTTATCAGGGTTGATTGAATTGTACTTCATGACCTTAACCATCTCGTGAGGATATTCTCAACCTAAGAATATGCTAAATTAAAAACCTGATTGATAGGTTCGATTCCTGACGAAACACATGTATATCGATTCTATAATGAAATTGCACTTGATTCACCGGAATAATGCAATTAAGCTACACATTGCTAATCACTTTGCTGTGAGCGCACGCATTGTAGTTGCACGTTCGGTGCGATAGGGTTCCGATAGACAGCCCATGCTGAACAATGACCGGAGCACGTCACTAATTAAAAAAGGAACTTCGGGTATCCAAACAAACCTAATGCTCACGTGTTGTACTCAACTTGTACATGCAATCACTCGATACTTGCAAGGTTTAAGAAGGTCGATCTAATTGGAATTTTTCACTAAGTCACGAATACATCTTGAGTTTGTGTTCCAAGAACACAAACTGCGAGTAGTAGTAGTAGTAGTACTTTTATTTGCTGTATTCATCATGATACAAAATAGTACGACTTCATTTTACAAATAATACATAAAGAACAAAAACCTGTATATACAAATACTCTATAGAATTAAATACGTGGTTTTACTCAAACTCACGTGAAGTTAAAGCTCCTAAAAGAGCTGCAAAAGAAGAAAAAAAACTGAAAAGTGGAGCTTGAGTACAAGACTCCAGAACAAATGCTCATGGAGGAGCTAGAAAAGTTTTAGCTAACATAATACAGAGTAAAGAAAAGATTTATATAAAGTTACAAAGGTTGGGGGTGCTAGCTCACTATGACCCAAAATAGCCTATCCTCTAGGCATATAGGGATTTTTAGTGAAGTGAGCACCCATATTAACGCTAATACATACTATATTTCTCGTTGTTTACTATCTGTCCTCCAGGGCTTTTCTGGCATTTAACGTTGCCCAGTACATTTTACTTATATACGTACACGATACCTTCCATATCATACACATCGATTCCCATTGTAAACCTTCTATTGTATTCCCTAGTATTACACTGAACATATCTATACCCGCATTATCAGGGATTATTGTACTTATTTTATCAAACATTTCGGTCCTAAGTGCATAATTGGAAGGGCATTGCATTACAATGTGTTTCGCATCTTCTCTTCCCCCATGTTCACATAATATACACATCTTTGCACCAACAGTTGCTCTTCTTAGCCGGCAGTCGTCTCCTTTTAACATTGTACAGTGGCTCAGGATCCTGACCATTAACTCACATCTACGCATATATCTACGATCTTGATCCGAGATTCTCCACCAGGTGGAGTAACCAGGTTGTGGCATTACGAGTTAAACTAAGTCAAGGTGCACATTGTTTGCAAATTCAAGTTCCCACATTGCCTTTTCTATGCCCCAAGTCTTATCCCATACTAATTTTTTCCAAAGAGCCTTACTTATCATATTACCACCAGCCATTTCTTCAAAGGTATTAAATAGACCAAGCTCCCAGGTAATCTTCAGCGTTTGCTTCAGAGGGCTATCGAACATATTGTCATCATCTTCATTAAAGTCGTTTATTCTCTCAATCAGGATTATTCTAATAGGCATATATTCCCTCATTACCAAGATTGTTCTAAGAAAAATTACTTTTCGCGCCTTTATGATGTTTTCTACGCTCATCCATCCTAAATTGACATTACATGTGATATTGAGAGATCGGGCATGAAATCTTTGCAACCTTCTGGCTGCGTACCTCTGGAAGGCTGATAACAAATCGATGTCTTTTTGTTTTAGAACCCAGGCTTCACAGCTGAAACACAATGTTGGTATAACCACAGTCCAGAAAATCAAGTTACACGTATCAATATTTAGTCCCCCTTTTTTAATCCCTATAGCTGTTGCCATATTGAGGACTTTTCTCGCTTTGGTGACTTTCTCCTCTGTCCTGACGTGTGTATCGCCCCGTACACAAGTCTTAACACCCAAGTGATCGTAATAAATACGTTCTTTTACACGACTTGGACCTAACTTAAACCTTCTATTTGGGGTTCTCAACCGACGTTCTCTGTCATTCTCACCGAAAATGAGGACAGCACTTTTATCTGCATTGAATGAATATCGCCACAGGCGACTATGAGAGTATACCCTGTCCATCACAGCATCCATTTTGCGCTTTGAAACCGTACATGCCGCGACATCATCGGCATACCCTAAAGGGGAAACCGGCACTCTATAAATAGAGCAACATAGTTCTGAAGCTTTCAGAGTAGAAAGGAGTGAATCAATAAAAGCAGTATATTTCACCAGGGAGAGATATCCTCCCTGGTGAATCCCGCAGTCCATGGAGTACCATTTTGACATTTTACCTCCAATTTTTACACAACATTTAAAATTTTGATACGACCTATACAAAATCCTCCATAGAGTACCTTTAATGCCCATTTCATGTAGTTGAAAGAACAGTCCGTTAATCCATACACTATCAAACGCCTTCGAGACATCGTAGTAAGCCACGAAGACGCTTGACCTGCTCTCCCTCTCCTTTGCAATTGTCTCCTGGAGAGTGAGAGCAGTATGGACGCACGAACTGCCCTTCCGACATGCACCTTGTAGATCTGATACTATTCTTTGATTAAACCACCATTGTTCTAACCTCCCCCATATAATCACCTCAAAAAGCTTGTTGAAGGTTGAGAGCAAAGTGATGCCTCTATAGTTGTCCGGGTTTAGCAAACAACTGTTTTTTCCCTTATAGAGAGGGACTTGGATGCCATGTCTAAAGTTTTTTGGGACATATTCTCGAGTTATGCACAGGTTATACAAATCACTTAGAACTCGGGGTAAAAAGTCCCCCGCATATCTGAGGTGTTCTGTCGTGATCATATCAAACCCTGGGGTCTTTCCTAAATTTAACTTCTGAATAGCTTTAACCAACTCATATGTACTAAAAGGATTTTCTAAAAATATACTTTGATCTGCATCAAGCATCCATCTATTTATAGAATCGTTGACCATGTGAAAGTGTTCCTCATTAAAGCTTTCGTCTGCTTTTGGAGTACTGCGAGAGTTAAAATGGTCATGCCACACGTCTAATATCTCACGAGGCTCATACACTGTTTTTCCCCTTTTGTTGTTTATTGCGTGCATTTTCACCTTTCCAGGTTTATTAGAGTGTTTAAACTGTCCCTGTCGATTTCTGCAGTATAAGCTGCCTCTGCAAGTTTTTGTTCTTCATACTGTTTACTAACCTGTCTAATCCTCTTAATAAAGGCCTTCTTAGATGCTTTCATTCTAGAGCGGGTAGGGTCATTTTCTACTTTTGTACGACCCTCTTTCTTCCATTTTCTAAACCAAAACATTTTGTCTTTCTTGAGTTGATCTAATTCATCTGACCAGTAAGGCTTAAGATTGCTTCTGAATTTTGATCTAGGTATGGTTTCCGCTGATTGATGCAAAGCATCAACTATATCATGAAAGCATCTATCAATGTCATCAACCTGTCCCTCAGAGTGCATTAAGCTCTCCCATACTTGAGCCAGCCTTTCATTAAGAGGTGTTTGATACATATTTAGGATCATCTCTCTATCAAGTTTATCCCATCGCAGACGGGGCATAAGGTTTTCAACCTCTATAGACCTAGGGAGCATATCTGTCCGCAATACAACTTCAATGGGTAGGTGGTCTGAGGTATTAAGTTCAGAGTACCCGCCCGTGTGGCATTTTATGATGTTAGTCCTCATGAACCCTGGGATCATCACATAATCAATTGTAGATCGACCATTGTGGCATTCGAAAGTGAAAGTGCTACCGGACGCCAATTGTAGCATATTTGCTGCACACAGGCCTTGATTATCCATGAAGGTTTTAACTGACCGACCAGCTTTGGTGGCATCACCAGACCCTCTGTCCCCGCCCAGTTTATCCATATTTCCGTTAAAATCACCGCATATAATGGGAATTGTATCCTCGCCTAAGGATTCCAGAATACCCTCTAGTTCATCTAGAGTAACAGTTAAACTGTCGTTTGAACCACTAGCGGGGAGATATACAGATAATATTGCAAAAGCTGACCCATCTTCCCTAGGAATTCTTATCCCACATATCCTGTCATGTCTGACCGTATCAATGCGTGAGGTCCCACTCATGTCTTTTCGCCAGAAAAGAGCCACTCCCCCTTGCCCTCTATGGATACCATAACTTTCCTCAGTAGATGACTTACTGGATCTTCCAAAAGATTGGAAGTTATTGTCTATTTCATCAAGCATTTGTAATCTATCATTATGAAGCCAGTGTTCACTAATAGCTATGACGTCATTATTCTGAAGTATCTCCCGTAAGCATGGGACTGCTGCACTAAAACCCCTATAGTAGTATAAAATGATGTATAGGTTGAAATGCGAACTCTGTTTTTTTGTTGACCAATTAAGATTGTTCTCATAACATAAAATATTGGATCTTTTGGAGTTCATTGCTTCATGACTAGTATTCATTTTTCAACTATCATCACTTTTAGCCATATTAAGGCTGAATTGTTGGGGTGGCTGAGGAAACTGGAGCCTCTAGGAAAATCGCTTACTGGCTCAATTTAACCGGCGACTTTTGACATATAATTTCTTTCATCGTAACTTTTACAGCCATATTAACCCTTCCAATTGTACAGTGTATGTATTCTTTGATTGTATTATTTACTGTTCTATACATATTTGTCATACAAACGCTTTTTCAAATAATACAACTAAATAAGAACATATAAAGAATAAAGAAACAGTTATATTTGCTTTAAGCTTTAATCATCATTTAAACTTAAAATTTGGTTTGTTATTAGGTAAAAAAATTATATTGACCTAAAGAAATTGGGGCATTTAGCTTTTTTATGACAGTATACTTGATATCGTTTATGAACCTCGTCCTGAGCGAGGGTAAGTGGCACTCTAAGACAGTACCAGTGGGTGATCGGGTGACCAGAGAGGGAAGAGTGAAAGGTTTAAGCAGAAGGAAAACACTCGCTGTATAAAATCAATAGAAAAGTGGATTAGTAGAATAGAGACGTCAGTATTTTTCACCATATGCAATACATCTTGCGCCACGAGCAAGATCTCGTTTTCTTCCTTCAATATTTCAACGCTGCTTCCAGAGCTGACAGCTCCGCCAGCGAGATTATTTTCCTCGAGTAAAATATCATTTTATTACGTTTTTTCACACTTTCCGCAGTTATCTGTCAGTTGGGATAAATTACTGTTGGTAAATTGGACCGCCTGTAACGGAAGGTATCTGGAGCACAGCATGATTGTCATGACAGAAATAGCTGATTTCGCTCTGACCTTGACCTCAGATTTGACGCTCTCTCAAAGCGCTGATGAGTTATTGGATAGTTTAATTCGTGCGACGCATGCGCGTTATATCATCAGATGTGTCCTTACTGTCCTTAAGAAGTGTCCGCATAAATAAAAGAGAGAGGCCTAACAATGTCTCAATTGTCTGTATGAACACCGTGCAATAGGATATGTACCGGATAGCCATGTCTTG
>CAWWDR010000586.1:0-13064 GCA_963942565.1 Maea johnstoni
TATTAATGACCACGAAGCTGTGTATCCAAGCTACATTCAGCTGTGACGTCAAGGCACCTGTAATACTTGGAACCCAATCGTGTCGTTTATCATTCCTTGTGTGGCAGGGCATTTAGTACAGGAATTTAATGTCTGCATTGAAGATTACAGTGCCAACATTCAATTCATGCACTGAATTCGAATGTGTGGGCCCCGGGCATAATAAACGACTGCACGCATGATTGCCACCCACTTTCTTAGGCATGGATGCATGTATGACCTGACAACTAAAAGTAACTCTGATCCAAATGCTGCGTGGGCCATTAATGTGCTCGGCTTAGTTGTTTACATGTTATCCAAGAGTGTTTGTACATCCAGGCACTGGTAGATGTCCGGGCGACTGGTGCAGGAATTAAATATCTGTACTGCATAACCCGAAATACATGTAATCCAACTCGGCATGCAGTCATTTATTATGCCCATTGTGCCTGGGCATTTAGTGCAGGAATTAAGTGTCTGTACTGAACATATACACACCTTCCATCTGTGCGATGAAGGACACACTTGGGGTCTTTCTTTGTTGTAGGCGGAAACATACTGACTCGTGTCTTGCCATCAGACAGATTGATGTCGCCAACAATATCCAGCTCCTAAAAATAGAAAACCATACCGCATCAAAGAAATAAGCAACCCTGCATATTTCATGATTCCAGAGTGCCCCACATATAGAGGGTGTTTCTGCGTTTCTCAATTTGTTGTAAAAGGGATATTTTTCAAATATGTCAAGTCGTATATAGTGATGTAGGCAATCTTAACCCTTACGCTGCTGGTGGCTAATTTGGCCAATACAAAATGGTGCTAGAAAGCTGAAAAGTGACAGAAACCCTGGCACATCGGTAATCATCTGAGAGTGCTCAGTGAGAGCTATCCAATGAGTACCAGCATGACAGGGTTTAGATGGTTTTCGAAAATATTTGCATCCTTTGGACGAAAGTAGCCTTAGTATTTTAAGGATTAAGTAAGGCTGCATTTTTTCATGATGTCAGACTGCCCCACCTGATAGGTGTTTCTCAGTTTGTTGGATATTTTCAAATATGTCAAGCCCTATAGTGATGTAGACACACTTGAGACAGTGGTGAAAAAAGACAGAAGCCCACCGGTCTGTTTCTACCCAAGATTTGAATGGGCTGGTAAAAGTCTATGTTTACTTGCCCAGAAAGTCTACTAAATATTCTGACCACATTAATTTAGTAAGCATCACATCCAGCTTCACATTTCTTCTACATTAGATTATAACTGTCAAAATTCATTCATACATTTTGCACAATTAACCGTGAATGTTCAGTTATAAAATTGCAGTTGGCTACCATTTTGGTTATTTAAGTGATACGGACCCCTAATTCTTCTGGACCACTAAACTATTCATTTTGATGGACCGTTTGACCACTAAGGCTGCTTAAGACAATAAATTCACTCCAGTGTTTATCTGTACAAGCTTCGATTTGAAGATCTAAATGATTATCATCTGAATGCAAGGATACATTTGGAATTACACAAGAATAATGCATCCTATTACAAACTATTTAAAGGAGAGTCGTTAGTTGCGTTGTGGTCAACATTTCTTCGTAAAATACGTTTAAAAAGCATTTCTCCTCATATGTTTAAATCTTTATTCTCAGAAAATTCCACATACTGTAAATGACGCGTGTCCCAAATATAGCGAATTGTGGAGTTTTTGCATCATAGCGTATCTTTATGTTAGCGACGGTAGCCGCCGCTGACAGCGTTAAAGTACAGCGTTTTTATATATAGCGAAGCGGAACCACACGTTATGTACGCTATATATAAACAGACGCGTACATTGTGTATTCTACAGTAATTAGTCAGGATTCTTTGGGTCTAATCAGAAAAGAAATTCTACTTACATCCTCACTGCCGTACCAGGAAATGGTTTCCCTAGTGAGAACAAACCAGTACTCCTTGACCCCGCCGCGGAGGGTACCCTTCTGGACCATCAGCCAGCCCTTATGGAGGGGAACCTGCACAAACACCACAAAGATATATGTTCTGAATATATGATACTATTACTACTGCTACTACTACCACTACTAATAAAAATGATGATAATAATAATAATAATAATAATAATAATAATAATAATAATAATAATAATAACAATAATGATAATAATAATGATAATCATAATAATAATGATAATAATAATAGTGATGATAGAAGCAATAACAATCATAATGATAAGAATAGCAATACTACTACTACTATACTACTACTACTACTACTACTACTACTAACAATAATAATAGAAATAATAATTGTAATAATATTAGGAATAATAATGATAATAATAATAATGATTTTGAGAATAATAATAATAACAATGATGATAATAATGATAAATATAATAATAATGATAATAATGATAATGATAATAATTCCAATGATAATCTTAATTAGTTGCTGCTGTCGTTGTTGTTGTATTGAACATTCTATTCCAGATCATATCCAGTTGACCTTTATAAAAAACTACTAATGCTTACGATCTAAGTGCCACTTGCAAGTATTACATATCTACAAAATCTATAGGATCAGTTTGATCCTATTATATTGATTATTTAAATGCGTGTGGTATATCTTACTCGAGCAGGGTTTTGCAGTTTCTGTGTCGGTGGTGGGGTTGAGGGTACCGCTTTCTCTCCTTCATCATCATCATCCTTGTCTATGTTCACGTTATCTCCCCACTCACTGAAATTATAGAACAGTTACGTAAATTGTGTACGTTCACGTTATCTCCCCACTCACTGAAATTATAGAACCGTCACGTAAATTGTCTATGTTCACATTATCTCCCCACTCACTGAAATTATAGAACAGTTACGTAAATTTTCTACGTTCACGTTATCTCCCCACTCACTGAAATTATAGAACAGTTACGTAAATTGAATATATCATATCGTTCCCGATGCTGTCAGATTCTAACATTTATTATCTAAATGTTCATGATACACAAATTCATCCTAATACTACTACAGTCCAGTGACTACTACTACTATTGCTGCTACTATTACTACTACTACTACTACTACTACTACTACTACTACTACTACTACTATTGCTACTACTACTTCTACTACTACTACTACAATGATGAGGATGAGGATGAAGGTGACATTGACAATCATAATTACTTCTACTACTGTTGTTCCTCTTCCTCCACCTGCCCTTACTACTACTACTACTACGTTCCTGAAAGGTGGCCTTACCTAGGTTTACCTATGAAGTCTTCATGTCGCGTATTGAGGAAAGCACATTCTGCCTCAATGTGTTCTTTAAGCGCCATCTATGTGGGAGTATGAAGATCAGTTTTAGTCATAAGTGCACAGTACTAGTACTATTTACTACAGATCTGAAATTATTCAATTATTTGGATGTCTTCTATATAATCGGTTACACAAGTGATGCCTTTAAAAGATACTGTACAAATCTTCAGATGGATTAGGTACCTGCAGGGATAAAAGGGTTAACTCTGGTGAGAGCGCTGTTTTGACTGGCGAGCGGCAGGCTCGTCTTTAAATCAATTTCATTATCTCGCACGCATATATGCGTACATTATTCTGAAGGTTATGTTTACACACACGCATACAGTATAGACATTGAATTCCTGCACCAGTTGATCGAACGTCTTCCAGTGCCTGGTTATACAAACACCTATGGATAATATGTCAAAAAAGTAAGCCAAACACATGAGTGAGCTAAATCACGTAGCTTTCGAATCAAAGCTACGGTCAGGGACATCCAGGCACAGGAAACTGGGTGTCAATCGGTCGTGTGGCGATTGTGAATTATACCCAAGCTGCCCATGCATTTAGCGCAGTAATTAAATGCCGGCACTGTACTAGTATGCCAGTACTTTACATTGGTTTTAGTGACCCTGGGTCACTTGGTAAGGAGGTAAAATAAATCTGTTCCAACGGTTATCCTGGGTTACTTGGTACAGGGTTCACAGAAATATGTTACACCAGTGACCCCGGGTCACTTGGTAAGTGGGGTCACAGAAACCTGTTCCACTGGTGAACCCAGGTCACTTGGTAAGGGGGTCACAGATACCTTACAGTGTCACCGGTACCTTACAGTTCTCCTCATTCTTCTGGATGTTATCCGTGGTCAGCATCTCGATCTCTTGTTTTAGAGTAGGATAGGCGCCCATCTGAAAATACACAATGGAGAATTGCATGATAGCCCTCTTCATGAATCATTTATGCGCATAAAGTACATAGCAGTTGTCGATTTAGAGGGGGTAAGAGTGATTCAATGAAACCCCTATTAGAATTCAAAATGTTAATTTTCTTGTTAACACTTATGCTGCTTGTGGCTAGTTTGTATAGGGTGCCATTTGCAACATCCATACTTTTCTCAACAAAAGTAACTTTTGTCAGACAAAAGTAACTTTTGTTGGACAAAAGTACTTTTGTCCAACTAAAGTTACTTTTGTTGACAAAAGAAACCTTTGTCAAGACTAAAGTACTTTTGTCCAACAAAAGTTACTTTTGTCGACAAAAGTACTTTTGTCGACAAAAGTACTTTTGTCTCGACAAAAATACTTCTGTCTCGACAAAAGTACTTTTGTCTTAATACCTTGCACTGATTGTAAATGGTGTATTTGATCGATAGACTGGTTGTAGATCGAGCAACTCTACCGTCGGGTATGCCGTTGTTTACATTGATAGGCCATACCCACGATAGAGAAAGCCCCATACAAAACTTTTCCACTGCGCCCAAAAATCTGGGCGCTCACATTTCTAGCCCAGTCTGGCCACCCAAACCAACTGAATTCGTTTCCTAACTTGGTAATTTACGTTGTGACGCCTTTACCTCACTCAAATCCGTCCAGAGTGCGAGAAATGAAGGCTTTTTGGCTGGAAGCGATAATTTTCACTATGTCCTTACCGCCATTGAATTCGAGATATGACTAGTCGAGCAGCACATGTGTAAGAAGGTGATAGGTTTGATACGGGAAATGATGGACAGTGCTGCTCGACTAGTCATGCCTCGAATTGATTAGCTATGGTGGATTCAGGATAAAAGTTCCTCTTTGTGGATGTGGGAGCAAATAAGAGTTGCTCCAACAGTTGATTGTTGAGTTATACAAGGGCATAGTCCAAGGAAATATGAATATCCCCCAACCTGCCCCTCTACCCAATGGCACGGTTCCAATACCTTATTTTATCATTAGGGATGATGCATTAATCTTCTGCAGGAGTTGATGTTGAAACCTTACCCTCTACATAAAATTTCCCTAGAGGAAAGAATATTCAATTATCGCCTATCAAGAGTACGAAGAGTTGTGGAGAATGCTTTTAGAATATTGGCGCATTGATTCCGATGCCTATTATCCCCTATGTACCAAAACCAGAAACCAGAAACAGTTGAGGTAATAGTGATGGCAAGTTGTGTGATACATAATTTGTTATTCACTAGATATCCTCTACAAGAACAAGCTAATGTAGACAGGGAAGATCCAACTAACCATACCAGAAAGGTATGGTTAGTGTGGGTGGCGCGAGGAACGGCAACTAACTGATATCGCAACCACTGCTGGAAACACATGGACAAAATCTGCAAAGCAACAAAGGAACTACCTGAAGGAGTACTATGATTCTGGGGGGAGGATGGATTGTCACGATAAAACTATATAAGGTAGAAATAGAAAACGAATAACAAATATATGTACATTTCATAACAAAACTTTTTAATGGTTCCAATATCATCATCATCATCATCATCAGTTGGACATATGAATATCAACATTTAGTTATAGTTGTCAAAGGCACACTGTGTTAATTAGTATGTCACATAATGTTGAATATTCTGTTTTTAAGGCACGATACTGCACTCATCCAAATAGATGGAAAACAGAAATTTGACTCCACATAAGATTCAATGTTCATCAAAAATAACTTGTCAACAATGATCATTCTGGACCTACACAGCATGAGATTTAATCCTTATCCAAAGGAAAATGGTCTGAAATGATCCTTCTGGACCTACACAACATTATTAATTATACATAATACAGGTGAACTTGGATATGACAGACACAATGGGACTGGGAAAATTGGTCCGTCATATGCAAAATCCGTCATACAGTGGTCCGTCATATCCAAGTTCACCTGTATTGAATATCACAACTTATTCAAACACTGATCCCTCAGGACCAAACCAAAATAAATAATTATAGATGATCTTACATATCGATATCTAAAGTTTCTCTAACAAACATCCTTCTGAACCTATATATTACTCAATATCACAGCTTAAACATATTCAAACACTGATCCTTCTGGACCAAATATTTTAAACAAGTTGAAAAGTTTCATGGCAGACACGAAGTGACCAGGTTTTAGGCCGAAGTGGCCACGAACCGATCCCGGTTGATTGGGAAGCCAAGCTATGTGAAGTGAACAATTACTAGATTTTTCCAACTTTTGCGTACTTCACACTCTGTGTGAGAGTAGCTTAACACACCCGCATGAGAGCGAAGTCTTACACACTGGTTGCTGATATAGAATATAGGTCATAGTGGCGGTTAACCGAATAGATAGGCTGGATTTCCGGATTGCTTCTAACCAGTCTTTATTGAAGATATCGCCATCTGTAATCAGTGGAAGATATTACGACAGAATTGTATTCTCTCAACAGAATACAATTGTGTCAGACAGAATACAATTCTGTCCAGAAGAAATTGTATTCTGTCGACAGAATTGTATTCTGTCGGACAGAATTGTAAAATATCAACAGAATTCTAGATGTTACCCAAATAGCATTAGTATATCGGGCAAACGTCGGCAGGGAGCGGCAGATTTTCATATAGCGGTCCAACGTCGGCCCATTGTCGGTGCTCTTGGTGGCTTTTGGGCGGGAGTGGGCAGAAAAATCATATAGTGGGCCGTTGTTGACCCATTGTTGGCACTTGTGGTGGCTCGTGGGTGGAAGTTGGTGTACATGTTATCGGGCGGGCCAACAGTGGCCCATTGTCGGCCTTAAGGGTGGCTCATTTTTTGAGCGGAAAAATTCAGATATCGGGCCAACAGTGGCCCTTTGTTGGCTCTGTCATGGAGGTTTTTGGATGGTAGCAGGTTGGCAAATCATCAAGCGGTCCTTTATCGGCCCAATGTCGGTGCTCCTGGTGGATGTTAGGCGGTAGTGAGTAGGCAAACCAAAGAGTGGTCCAATGTCGGCCCACTGGCTGCTCTGTCATGGTGGCTTTTGGGTGGTGGTGCATGGACAAACCAGCGTGGGCCAACAATGGCCCATTGTCGGCTGCAAGGGTGGCTCATGGGTGGTATTAGGAGGCAAGTTCATGGGGCCGGCCTACGTCGACCCTTTGACAGCTCCGTCATGGAGGATTTCAGTTGGTAGTAGATTGGCAAATCATGGAGCGGGCCAACAACAGCCTATTGTCAGCTTTCTTGGTGGCTCTTGGGTGGTAGTGGGTAGGCAGACCAAAGAGCGGTTCGATGTCGGCCCACTGGCTGCTCATTCATGGTGGATTTTGGGTGGCGGTGTATGGACAAACCAGAGCGGGCCAACAATGGCCCATTGCAAGAGTGGCTCTTGGAAGGTATTAGGAGACAAGGTCGATGATCATAGAGCGAGCCTACAACGGCCCTTTGCTAGCTCTGTCATGGAGGATTTCAGTTGGTAGTGGATTGGCAAATCATAAAGCATGCCAACAACGGCCTGGATTGTCGGTTTCTTGGTGGCTCTTGGGCGGTTGTAAGTAGGCAAATCAAAGAGTGGGCCAATCTTGGCCTATCGCTTGCCCATCCATGTTGGCTTTTGAGTGGTAATGTATGGACAGACAAGAGTGGGCCAACAACCCAGATAAGATGCCAATGTTGCTACTAAGTTGGCATCGACTATCAACCTTGGACCAATGTTTCTTGGTGGCATTTTCCCATAGGATACAAATTTTCATGACTCAAAAATGAGAATTGGTTGTTAAGATACAGCCATTTCTCATTTATTGGCGGCCAATTTGAATTTATTCAAATGAGTTGATAAGATAATGGTAATGAAACGTATTTCAAAAGAAGCCTTGTACCTGAAAACCCCACATGTTGCCGTTTTTGTACACCATCAATAGCGTTCTTTCCCTGACACTTTTTAGCAAAATTAATTAACATCTTAGTCAATTAAATATCAGGGAACATTAATATGAACTTAGAAATTAATATTTTCTAAGTTGTAAAGGACCAACTATATGAGAAGTTAAAGTAGTGAATTTGAAAAAGCATTTGATTATGCAAATTCAAAATGGCGGCCGTGAAGCAGCCTTGGCGAATGAAGTTGGTTCAACTATATTCACTGACAACAAATATATAAATAGTGGCATATCTATAAAATAAACATTCTTGGAAAAGCTGAGAATCAGCTTAATTGTTTTAATGATATAGGTTTGATATTCATTTTCGCAAACAATTTCTTGTTGTCATTTTATTTAGTAAGGCATGCAAGGTTTTTTCAGCTCACGGACTGAAGAATTGAATGTGCGTAAACTCGCGAAGAATTTGAACTGACCATGATGAGTTTAGGTCTCAGAAAACGATCTCCCTTGTGGCTTAAAGATAAAAGTTAACATTTTCTTGAAGATACAACGGTAAGTAAACACCATATGTAATTTTTGTTTATCATGTTGTTTATTTTGCTGTGAAATAGCTTTATAACTAGACTTGATGCATATAAAATCTAAGTCATACACTAAAATGGCTGCCGCATTTCTTAACTGTAATTTTTATGTTTAGTTGTTGATTTTCGGCACAAAATGGTGGTTATGAATTTTAGAATTACATGTAGCGATTGAAGGGGTTCTGATTATGCTAGCAATGTAAATTTCATTAGGCTGGATGGTTATTTTTTCACAGAGGCAGTACTTAAATAACATGTATATTGCACTACCCAAGTCAGTTTTCATGGATTTGGGATGACAATGCTCACTCGGGGTAAGCAATCATGTTGGCCACCCCAGAGGGATGTCATGAGGAAAAATACAAGAATTTTACAGGAAACATTAATATGAACTCAGAAACTAATATTTTCTAAGTTGTAAAGGACCAACTATGAGTTGAAGACAATGTAGTGAATTCGAAAGAGCATTTGATTATGCGAATTCAAAATGGCATCGAATGAAGTTGGTTCAACTTCATTCACTGACAACGGATATCCAGATAGTGGCATATTTATAAAATAAACATTCTTGGAAAGCTGAGAATCAGCTTAATTGTTTTAATGATATAGGTTTGATACTTATTTTTCGCAAAACATTTCTTGTTGTCAATTTATTTAGTAAGGGGTGCAAGGTTCTTTCGGCTCACGGACAGAAGGATTGAATGTGAGTAAACTCGCGAAGAATTTGAACTGACCATGATGAGTTGAGGTCTCAGAAAACGATCTCCCTTGTGATATAAAAGATAAAAGTTAACATTTTCTTGAAGATACAAAGGTAAGTAAACACCATATGTAATTTGTATTTATCATGTCGTTTATTTCGCTTTGAAATGGCTTCATAGCTTGACTTGATGCCTATAAAAGTCATGCACTAAAACTTCTGCCATAATTCTTAACTGTAATATTATGTTTAGTTGTTAATTTTAGGCACAAAATGGTGGTTATGAATTTTAAAATTACATGTAGCGATTGAAGGGGTTGTGATTTTGCTAGCAATGTAAATTTCATTAGGCTGGATGTTTATTTTTTCGCAGAGGCAGTACTTAAATAGCATGTATATTGCACTACCCAAGTGAGTTTTCATGGATTTGGGGTGACAATGCTGACTCGGGTAAACAATCATGTTGGCCTACCCACAGGGATGTCATGAGGAAAAATACAAGAATTTTAACGCAAACAAACCCATTGAGGATTACTTAATCTTGTCTCAGATGAAGGCCCACCGTCGGCTACCGATGTAGGCCCACCACCGAAGCCACTGGTGGGCCACTGTTGGGCCGACACGTGTGCTAACTGGGTACAAACGGCACCCCATACAATGCATGTGCCGGAGATGCTTCAACCAGTCTATAGATCACATACGCCATCTAACATCAGTGGAAGGTACAAGGACAGAATCCTGAAATGTCACACTTGGCAAATGGTCACGCCATTTGTGACACAAAAGTACTTTTGTCCTGACAAAAGTACTTTTGTCCAACAAAAGTTACTTTTGTTGACAGAAGCAACCTTTGTCAAGACAGAAGTACTTTTGTCCAATAAAAGTGTCTTTTGTCTGACAAAAATAAATTTTGTCAGACAAAACTACTTTTGTCTTGATCAAAATTGCTTCTGTCAACAAAAGTATGCATGTAACAAACGGCACCCCATAGGTTTGGCCAATACGAAATGATGCACATGACACATGGTACTCATTTGAGGGTGCTCAGGAAAAGCTCTCCAATGAATACCAACATGACAGGGTTTAGATGGTTTTCAAACATCTTTGCATCCTTGTTCTTTGAACGAAAGTAGCCTCAGCATTGGAAGGGTTAACATGTATTTGCGATTAAGAGCTCGAAGGGCTGAACAAAAACTGAGGATATGGATTTTTCTGAATAAAACCTGTTAGGATAGGGTTACAGGAAACAACATTTTAGGCCTTAGGCAGCAGTGTACAAATGCAGTACTGAAAGTTAATCCCTGTATCAGTCGACCGGACGTCCGTCAGTGCCTTGTTGTTTAAACACCTATGGATAACAGATCCAATAGGTAAGCCAAGCACATCCATGACCCACATAGCTTGCGCATCAAAGCCACGTTTAGTTGTGAGGTCATCCATACCCAAGAAGCGGCTGACAATTGGGCGTACGGTCGTGTATCATACCGGGGTTGCCCACGCATTAAGTGCATGAATTAAATCTTAGATGAAGAAAAGAATGGATATGTAGCGAGAGACCAATTACTGTATGCGCATACGAATTTAGAGATATCGCTGAGGCTAGCCTGTTTAGGTTGACTGGCTGGTTTCGTATCCACCTATTTTTATCTATCTAAAATTTAATGCAGGAATTAAATTCGTGTTCTGTTTTACCTTGGCTGAATATTTAGTGATTGCATCTCCCATGAGTGCCACGACTCTCTCAATACACGCGTTGATGGGATCACGAAACCGCTGGATCATGACCACGACCACAGTATTGAAGACCTTGTCTGGCGTGAACAGGCCATTTCTGCAACAACATCATAATGAAAGTCTCAACAATCATGTCCGTGTGCATGGCAGTACTGGTTCAATGCAGGTTTAAAGATCAGAACGTAGTCAGATCGGTAACTGGTTTACATAGTATAGACATATAACACTAGTTTCCACGCAATATTCTAGGAAAGAAGATGGAAATCACTACCACTATTATTATTATTATTATTATTATTATTATTATTATTATTATTATTATTATCACTGTTGTTTTTTGAACTCAACATAGAATATATATATATATATATATATATATATATATATATATATATATATATATATATATATATATATATATATATATATATATGTACATACATACATACATATATATATATATATATATATATATATATATATATATATATATATATATACATATATATATATATATATATATATATATATATATATATATATATATATATATATATATATATATATATATATATATATATATGTATATATATATATATATATATATATATGTGTGTGTGTGTGTGTGTAGAATATATACATGTATATATCGTCGTCGGCCTAATTAACTAACCTGACTGCGTGCGCGTTCTGGATGGCTAGGAGAATTTCCTTTCGAATGATATATGACGGGATTTTGTTCTGTACAAAAAAACAATTAATATACATAAGGAATGGAAAAACTACATTGTATCTTCTACATGTGTATCAACGCAAACTTCTTGTAGGAATGATCTCATTTTAGATGTAAAGGAAAGAAGGTAATGTCAAAAATATTTCAAAGCAGACAAAATAAGGCGCCATTGACTTACTAGGGATGTTCAACAGGGGGAAGTTTTCCCTAAGCCGAGATTTCACCATTCTACAGTCCCTCATAGTTATTGGAAATGGTTATTTGAATTGCCAATCGGGAATAACATGATTTGATTTTATTTTATTGAGTTGGTTTTATTCGGTCTAGTAAGATATGTATTACATAGCATTTGGCACACACAAAATCATATATAACGGTGACTAGATGGGGAGTCATTAACTGCTATGCTATATAATTCTAACCAGACACAGGATATATACACTAAAAGTTAGAAACCTATTTCCATAGTGGTCCCAGTCTGCCAAGAGTCCAATGGCATCACATGTAATGATCAACTCCACTGCTCAAGATTGCCATAACAACAATATCATATAGTATAATACAAACGTTCGGACTAGAACTGATGAATTTCTTCTTATGACTCAGAAATTCTAGGAAAGATGGAAATTACTACCACTATTATTATTATTATTATTATAATTATTATTACTAGTATTATTATCACTCATAATATATGTATAATGTCAAATATCATTTATTCGACGTCCACGTTGATGTGTATACGTGCAAAATCGAACGCAATTTCGTTTACTGTAAAGGATCCACAAGCGCAATGAAAGGGACTTTATATCTAAAAGGGATTCAAAATTTGATGGAAATGATAACTTAATACCTGCTGTTTAAAGGTTCAGAAAAGAGTTTCCAACTCGGGGAATCACCAGAAACTGTTCCAAACGCGTACTTAGTCAGGTCAGAGTTTTTAGCATTTAGAGGTGATGAGGTGGACAGGTTCTTATTAAGGAGGGTCTGCCCTGAAGGCCGAGTGGTCTAAGGTTTGCCAATGCCTGCTCGGTGTCTCTCATCACGGCATGGGGTGAATTCTTGCAGTCGCCAGTGGTATTGGGTTAAACGTTGATTTTTTTCAGGTTATTCTTTCCTTTAGTTATTAATGGCGATACCCTGTCTTGTACCATGATGTCTAACATTTACAGTATATGTTGTGCATAGGCTGTTAATGCGTCTTGCAACATC
>CAWWDR010000587.1:5000-36758 GCA_963942565.1 Maea johnstoni
GCGGGTGCGGCCCTGCTCTGTACCTGAGTGCACCCCCCCGGGTATTGGTTATAAGAATTCCCTAATAGCGTAAATGAAGAAATGCTAGCATTTGTTCCAAGATCGTTAACCGCCATAAAAGACGGTGCATAAGGATAATTCTTATGATATGCTTGGATATAAGCGATAGAAAACTGTAATATCCTGAGTTCTACATTTCATAAAACTATTTTCGTCTGGTATTTATTCAAATGATATATACAGACGGTAAGATCTTAAATCTTATATCCTATATGTTCATTTGAAGATATACTTTCAACGGTTGTTTTGACAGGTATGTCGGATAAGGAAAAGAGTTGGGGTACCTTGTTGAGTGATTTTCTACAAGATACAACGTTTCATGGAGTCGGCTACTTGACAAAACCGAAATCGAAATACTGCATTCGACGGTATGCACGATTTTTCTTACTTTATCTTTTTATGGAGGGAATTTTTCAATGCCTCTACAAAACCGGCTTAAAAAGAAGACATGTTTTAAAAACAAAGCAGTACCTACAAAAGAGACGTATTATATTGGTCACGCAGTCACCTTAATTGTGTGCTCGATATTCTGGGATTATATACATATAAATCAAATTTTGCAAAATATCCAAACAATACAAAGGTACACACGATTTATTATAAGGTAGCTCATGGATTTTATTATTTCCGACTGTTTTCCTCCATTTACATGTATGTTACTTAAGTTAGCACATAGTATATATTGCCTGCGTTGTCTTTTGGTAAGAAATAGATACACTACGCATCACATCACGGAAGAACTCTCCTATAGCAGGGTGTAAGATGTAAAAGATGAAATTGAAAAAGAAAAAAAGCATCCTTAGTGTTTTCAAACGGATTATGAACCGAGGACCATTCAATTACCTAACTTCTTCGTGTTCACGACAGGGCTCCGACATTTGAAAAAGAGCATTTCATAAATGTTTAAATATTATCTGTTTCAATGGTAGTATACAGAGGTATGAAGGAATTTATAACTTGTTTTTGTTTCGGTGTACATAATTCTAATAAAACAAACCACTCGAGGCTCATCACTATGACATATGACCAAGTTCGACTGCAAACAACTCGCAGTATGTTCAAAGCAATTTCCCTTGGTCTTACCTTTCAATATGAGGGGTTGGTAATGGGTTGTGGTGTATGTTCTACGCATGGAATAAACATTTTATAATGAAAGGTGCTAACAAACGGAGCAAGCTTCCATGAAATATCATAGGTCGTAGTTTACACACACTGCGTGTAAATCACCTGGCGTATACCGATATGACTGCAGCCTGTACCCAGAAATATATATATATATATATATATATATATATATATATATATATATATATATATATATATATATATATATATATATATATATATATATAGTCTAGCGGCCAAATCCTTAAAAGGCTCTAAAATGAGAGTTTAATTACCCCACTGAGTAGCTCCTTTTTAGTGGTCTCAAATGAAAGGGGAGTATCTGGGATTCATAAAAGTAACGTGCCACCATTTGGGGACACGGTCAGATTTTTTCTAGAACGGGTTAAGCAGACCACCCCAGGATTAGCCTGGTGACCAATTTTCGGGCAAATATACTGGAAAAAAGACGGGTTGGGGGTAGAAGAGTTGGCCATAAAAATTCGAACAATCCACTTCATGATACAAGTGACCACTCATTTTAGAGAGCATACCATACTCTACCTAATGACATATGTGGCATGACTGACTGTGACCTTGACCTCGAGTTCAAGGTCAAAGAGAGGTTATTTGGAAGCCTAAATGCAAATCTGTAGGTTTGGCATTAAGATTAAAATCTACCACATTCAATGAAAGTTTTTTTTCAAAGATATATGTGTGAAGTAATACAGTAGGTTTCACTTGTAAGCATGGGCACAGAGGCCCAGAAGTCTATTCTATCACAAATTTGTTTGAAGTGTAATGAAAGTTCCGCTTTTGGATATGAACCTAGTTCAATAATATTGAACCTTACGTATGCATGAGATGTTTTTACTGCCGACGTCTTTTTTCATGCATGTAAGGTTCAATGAGAAGTGGTAGATTCGCCATAGCACTGTATGTATCATTTAACTTTTACTGAAATCTCGTGTCTATAACAATTTTGGACCCTCTAAAGTTTATAAATATGTAAAATACACCACTCGCTTACGAAGCACGTACATGTCAGTATGTCAATAAGTGAAAAAGTGGTAGAAAGACGTATTTATTTACCTACAGCCGAAGTGGAGTAACGAGAGCCAGCTAATTGTAGAATGCGGAATTGTACTCCATATGGAATGCAGACATATTTTTTTAGTTAGTGTAAGTACTATCATGGTTTGTTTCTAAGATAAGGATAAAGTAGAATATATTACAATAAATATGTGTTGATGACTGATAAGTGTTTCTGTGCTGAGGCACAGATTCCCGTTTAAATATTCCGTATGGACCTCTGCATTGTATAAGCCCTTCCAATGATGCGCACGCAATTGCTTTCTGTTTTGAGTTCTTAAAACTCGTAAACCAGAAACGTAAGTATAAACTCGTATTTATTGATCAAATAAATATATGATTTTTCAATTTTATTTGCGAAATGTTTGAAATAGAATGTCTTTCTACCAAATAGGGTGACGAAACGTGTATGAGTCGTGTTTAAATGATAAAATTTTATGAAAATGCTTCCGCTCAAAATCTCTGCGGAACAGTGCTAACATAATTTATAAGGCTTTACCCTAAACGCTACAGTCTAATGATAACAGAAATGGGAAAATAGGTATCGTTTATGTCTGAACTAGATATGAACCTAGAACCCCTTTTAGTAAAATATCGAACATTTTCAGCCCTATTCAGACATGTTATAGTTGCAACTGTCAAGTTAGTATAACACTCAAGGGATAAAGATGTTTCACTAAACTGGGCCCATGTTACTTTGCATTGACACAGTTAAACACCAACTTAGTAACCTGAATACATTTTCACACTAGTTGCAATGGCAACTGGCGGCCATATTGGAATTCAAAATGGCCGCTACAGAAAGCTATATCTCTGCATATTTAAGTATCCAGATCAGCTAGAAACATGATCCTGGTATCTACAAGTAGGTTTTCTTGGGCAAAGAATCTAATTCGGAATCAGTAGCTATCATCAAGGGTCATCTAAACCTGATTTTGACGTGGTCACCAAGTTGCAGTATTCTAAATTAACCTAACTACACAAATTCTGACATCTAAAACTATTGTTAATGAAACAAACGCATTAATATGATGTTTTGTTCTACATGTACAGTATTAACAATTAAGTCAGCTGGTAGTGGAACAGTTAAGGAATGAAAAAGGTGCAATATAACGAAAACAAATTGTTAATACATTTATAATCTGGTTGCCATGTTAACTGGCTGCCATAGTGGAAATCCAATGGCCAGTAGGTGGATCAGGAAAAGGGCCTACTTTAAAGAGTTAGATCAATCCTAAAATCTTTAACCTTAAAGAGTTAGTGTTTGGTATAATTGTTTCATCAGGACTAGTATCATAGGTATCATTTGAAATGCTCACCACAACCAATACCATCTGGTGGAAGCTATATTCTACTTCAACATCACCACCAAGCTGCAATACTTACGAGTAATCTATAATACTAAATTGTCATTACCCATTTGTTGACATTTTTGGGGAAAAGCGAGTTAACCACCAGTTATCCACATGTCAGTAAAAAACATTCATAAATCACCTTAAGCCACCTTGGTGAGGGTTAGTGGCTGGTATCAAAATGTTTGTCTGAAATAAAGGTATCATATAATATATCTAACACATGGATGCCTCTATATCATTGTGTAGCAGATGTCTAAATGACCTTTAAATATGTAAAAAAGGAATTACACTACTTTGTTGAGCAGTGATGGCCAAAGTCGAAGGATTGGTTACTGATGAATACCTGTCTATCCTTTCTGAGTATATACCAAATGGCATAAAGCAAGTGAACTTTATCCTATGAACAGGTTCGCAGATAAGAGTACATGCAAATTGATTAAGCAACGTACTTCCCTCCCCTGTTTATGCAATATTGAGCGATTTATATCACTGTATGATGCAAACAGACACATCAGAAGATAAGGTCAAACCAGGAGCAATCAATGTTTTGTAAATAAAGTCGGCAAATCAGGAAATGACACATACACATAGGTACCTGAAGTATAGTGAACGGGCATTTTTGTAAGTCTGATCCATGGAAAAGCTTCCTACAAACTGTTCTGCGCAACAGTCACAGAGTTGATAGCAACATTGCATTGATCACAGGTGTTCTTTTGATCGATATCAATATTTGAACAAGTATGTGTCTGCTAAGGGATATTCATTGATGAAAAGTGCCATTTTGGAAGACTATAGTTCAAAACCAAATATTTGCAAAAACCAGAGACAAAATGAAAATAGAAACCTTTATCTAGGTATGCACTTTTAAATTTGTATCACTCTTTATAACAAAAAGAAGGAACATACTCTCATCTATAGCAAAATATTGTATCATCGAATACTGCCTGTTAGGAAATGCTTCAATTCCTGTTTGAAAGTATGGTCAGATTTTCCCACATTGCTTCTCATCATGTCTATAAATTCACTTACATTTTAACCAGGGGTAGGAAATTTTGCAATAAGACACAGTTTGCACGATTTGTATTGACTAGCAAGCATAGTCTGTCGAAACATACCAAGTCCTTATTCTGATAGCTAAAATATGCCCATGACAATAGCATGTAACAACACACAGAAACAAGGAGTTAGCGTCGCCTATTTTACCACAATTTCTGAATTACTGAATTTGTGTGATTAATCTAATGATGTAATCTAAGATATGTCTCCATGATACAATGGACATGTGACTGGAACGACAGTCTTGGAATTTTCTTTTGAATGTGCGCGAAATGGATTTGAAATTGTAAAGAGAGGTACATTCATTTTTCTTGAATGAAAATGGATTTTTTTCTGTAAAGAGCAATCCAACTTTAGAGGGTAAATTGATGTTTTGAGAGAATATAGCTTTTTCAGCAGCAATGGCATACCACAGTTTCTATATAGGATTTCTGTTGGCCATACAGTGGTATTGATACAATACATGTTGGTATGAGTGTAGGCAACCACTTGCTGCTACCATTGCATCAAATCAAACAGTACCTTGACATGCTTCAGTTGCATCAGTATTACCAAAATGTCAGCTTATAATTTCTGCTCGTGTAAATGAAGGCAATCAATTCATCAACACAGTAAGCGTAGCCACAGCAAAGTGGTGTAGCATACCTCTGACGGCCGTGTGGTCTGAAGCGCCGCCACTGATTGTACGCTGTTTCTCACCACTGCCTAGATTCGAATCCCGGCCTGAACATGTGAGAAAGTTGCCAGTGACTTGGGGCTATGCGGTGGTTTCTGCTGGGTACAAACAGTTGTATTGCTGTTACCATCTTATCAAACCAAACTGACGCTTGGTCTGCATCAGGTGCCCTATTGTTGAATTGACAGTTAAAGCTATTATGTCCCTAAATGAAAGTAATAAATTCATCATCTCTGTGAGTCCCAAGGGGGATAGCAACAAAGTCCTAACTTTCACAACTAACTTGACATTTTATTCTATATTTTTGCAATAACATATTCACAATGTTTTTGATTTACTCGAAATCAAGGTAATTGGGCAACAAATCACTTGCTAAGAGAGAGAGAGAGAGAGAGAGAGAGAGAGAGAGAGAGAGAGAGAGAGAGAGAGAGGTCCCCTTGGATTAGCTGATTGTGGCTGCTCAAAGTAATCAATTCATCGTCTGTGTGGTTTGAGCTCCAGCAAAGTGAAACATATATGTAACTCCTCAAGGAGAGATTAAGCCAGCTTGAAGTATCACAGCAACATACTGGACAGAGATAGATAGAGCTTTCTTCTATACTTTTGCAATCAATCTTTCATTTCTGTTGAATTCAGAGTTTAAGCATTTCACACAACGTGTTATATGAGGTACCTTTGATACAAGTAAATTGGATATCAAACTGATATGGGTAACATAGCACTGGTATATGCTTTTGTACGTCAAGAGAGAGAGAGGGGTCCCAATGGAGTATTTGATTGTGGATGCTCATCTAGTAGTATTACATGATGACGTTTTGTCTGAGTTTAAGCAAACACTTGTTTTGCAGCCATAATTGTATCTGGGCAAACAGGGGCTTGATCTACATCAGTTGCTATACTCTTCCTAAAATGTCAATTAAACCATTTATGACTTCAATTGAAAGTAATCGAGACATTATCTGTGTGAGCAGAGGCCCTGCTAATTAGCAAACAACAGTTGTTAGAGTGAAACGCAGTTTAAATCGTTACAACATACTGGTATGCTCTCTACCTTTGCAATCAATCTGTCTTTTTAGCAATTTACATAATACTGTACACTGCCTTAATAGTCCGAGTGTAAAAACATTCCGGATTTTTCCGTTTGGAAGAATCCGGAATGTTTAAAAACGGAAAAAAACGTAATGAAGTTCGTCCATTTGTCCGGCAGTTTCCGTGTCAGTCGGTGGCGCCACTATAAATCACCTTTACATTCATCATATCCGCAACATTAACTCTTTAACGCCCTTATTTAACCCTTTAACATTACTAATATAACAAAATGAAATATTTCAGATAGTTTTTGGCCATTTTAATACAGCTTTCCCCATTTCTTTTGTTTGAGTGATTCCTGAGCATGAAGCCCTTCACAAATGTTTGTATCATTCATTCCTTTATCTTACCTGGTTGCTAATTGCAACCAGGTGAGTTGTACTCATTTTCTCCCACCTGGCAGGCGTCATCCGGGGTGGCAGTGAACATTTTAACAGCAATTTCCATGTGAAAGAGCCCCCACTACAAGAACTTGTCTGAATTTGATCCATCTATTATCGGCTCTATGTTCACGGTTCACTTGCCAAAATTTAGTTTGCGTTATTATAAATAGGTGGCGCGGCAACTGGGGGTCGAATCCGGACTATTAAAAAACGGATTTTCTTTTATTTCAAGAGATCCGTACTATTTTAGCATGGATTATTAAGGCAGTGTACAGTATGCATTTCACAACATAATTAAATTTAGATAACTTTAAAACATCTCCTATTTTGAAAAAAATCTCCTATTTTGGTCTTTTTCCCGCCAAAGTGTCCTCTTTCTGTGGCAACCAGTGGCAATATGGGTGGTATAGGACTCCAAATCTTATCAAGATGGTCAAATATATCCAATTTTGATGTCGCTGAAAATTCTTCAACAACTGCCAAAATCAGTAACAACAGCTTGCCTGTGACTAGACTAAACTATCGTGTTTTAAGGGTTGTTTTCGCAGACGTTGGCACAAATTTTGAAATGTAAATGAGTGGTCAAAATACTGACACCTGAGCATGTTAGACAGGATATTTGAAATCAGCACCCCAAAAAATGTCTTACTAATATTGCCTACTATCTTGTTACACAAAATGCCTCATAAAAATCATTTCAGGAAATGGAACCGGCCTTGTAGTGTAAAAGGTTCCATAAAATCATGAGAGTTCTTCAAATTCAGCTAATCTGTGTTTATTTAGAAATTACTATGGGTGGTTTTCTATGGCAAGCATTCCATGCAAATAATCACTATTTACGGATATCCTAAATTTTACTGAATTTTGGATATCCGTAATTCATTTAAGGATATCCAAAATTCATTTACGGATATCCAAAATTCATTTACGGATATCCAAAATTCATTTACGGATATTCGAAAATCATGTGAATTTCCAATATCCGGGGACAAAGTAGCTCAGTTGGTTAGGTGTCGGACTAGTAATCAGAGGGTGGCTGGTTCGATTCCCGGCCGGGGCACTTTGGTCTGTCCTTGGGCAAGACTGTTTATTCCATATTGCTTCAGTCTACCCAGTTGCAAAATGGGTACCTAGCATAAATAAGGCAGTGCTTAGAGCGTGTGCGCTATATGCTGCCAGTTGCTCTGGAATATCCCCTGGGGGATTGAAATGGTTTCCGTGTGTACAGTGCCTGCTAGGGGACAAAGGTCGTGTGAGCGCTTCGGTGGATACGAGACTATAAACCGAATACCTTTACCTTTATCCAAAAATCATTCTAACATTGCATCAGCTCCGCCTTTTGAGAGAATTCCATTTCAAAAGTATCAATATGCCACACGTATATTCAAGATGTTAAGCGATCTATCTATAACTATTTTGACATATTTGTCAATTACACGTTTATACACAAATTGACTAGATACATATTATTTCATAATTGTTGAAAACACGTGGTTTAGAATGCAGACCTAATTTTCCCCCACGTGTGATGTAGGATAACACGAACAAGAAGTAGTTCCCCATATAAGACTGAATAATCATAGAGACTATCCTTTAAAATTATTATTTACTTTAATGAAAGTTGAGACGGCCAGCATTAATTACTCTCTTTTGTCAATGAGTGAAAATATAAACTTTTTTGTACTATTTTGTTTTATGTTAGCAACGTTTCTATTTGCTTATTCATTATTCTGAAATTCGCAGTTGCACCTCCTCTAAAGTATCATCGTTGCTCATCAACTGATGTATTTCCTCAAAGAACTCAGAGAGTCTTCCCACATTATCACTTGTGTTGAAATAATTACGAAAAACAAAGTTAACTTCCTTGAAAACTACCATTCATCTTCAGAATAGACAGGAAGTGGGATTACTTTTTATAGAACTCTCTAGTAAATGAAGGCAGGAAGCGATTTTCCAATATCCCAAAATCAGAGGAATTTCGAATATCCGTAAATGAATTTCGTATATCCAAGATTCATTTACATCGGATTATAAGCTGAATTACGGATATCGGAAATTCATTTACGGATATCCGAAAACCATTGACGGATATACAAAATTCATTAACATATATACAAAATTCATTTATGGATATCCAAAATTCATTTATGGATATCATCTGATTCATCTGATTTTTGGATATTGGAAAATGAATTTCGGATATCCAAAATTATTTACGGATATCCGTAAATGAAATTCAGATATCCGTAAATGATTTTTGGATATCCATAAATAGTGATTATTTGCATGGAATGCTTGCCATAGTTTTCTACACATTTGACCCCCAAAATCCAGAAGTTTGCGAAAGGTTTTTGAAAATGCCAATATGTATGACATGACAGCGTCATTATGTATGACATAAAGGTAAAGTTGTTCCGTTTACAGTCTTGTATCCACCGAAGTGCTCACATGCAGGACCTTCCTTCCCTAGCCACATACATGTGTATGTATAGTTCCTTTTAATCCGAAGGGCATTTTTATTGATTCGTCAAATAAAGTGACAGGAAAAACTATTGTATATTGTATATGTCCAAATCGCCTTAGGATATCATTCTTATCAAACTTATTATTTATCTCCTTTCCATCATTGGGGTTATTATTGTGACAATATGTCAAACTGTAGAGGAGTGCGAGGGGGCACCAGCCATTGCCTGGCACCTAACTACGGTGATATTTTCCCTCTTACATACATGGTATTGCCATCAGTTGACTCTTCGTAAATGCCAGCAAGTATCATTGTTCTGAAAGGTAAGATACAGTATGGATTCGATTTAACTGCGAGCACACATAGGATGAGTTGTGTACACAGTCCTCTCTTCACGCCATCTGATTTAGCATGCAATCTATAACGAGACTGACAGACATTAATCAGTGTTACAGACACCTATAATCTCTACAATGAACTACCTCTCTTTACAAACTTTGATATTTATTTCATTCATTTCTGAGAAAACTCCATCACGGGTGTGTGAATGGCTCATGGGTTTCTGAAAGCTGCAAAGAGCAGATGCTTATTATACATACCATTTGGGGTAGAGCCATCTGTAGTATGTAGTAGAGGATGATTACATGTACTAACAGGGAAGGGATAGGTCAAAGACTTGTACTAAATTTACCAGGTAACCTGAGGGCTGCTTACCGTCTTAACCAGGATAAACCGACCCCAGCTTTTGTATACTTTTGGAAAAAAGATTTTAAAACTGAAAACTGACTGTAGAAACAAGGTTTGTGAAGTTTTCATGATACATACATTATACTATACTATACTATGCATACAAACTGCCTTTCATACCAAAATACAATCAACCCAATAGGAACTTTGCCTGGTCTGTTGCAACAAAATAGCCTGGTTTTAGTCGGATTTTAGTTTATTTACATTTGTATCGCACACTCATCCTATGTAAAATGGACGGTGTGATTTTCACATTGAGAGAAAGGCTAGTTTAAGTTAGAGAAACATCTCTGAACTGTTGACTATCAAAGTTAATCATGGAGTTCCGAGTTTATTAACTTTGATGAACATCAATTCAGAGGTGTTTCTCTATGACTCAAGCATAATACCAACAATATACTAGAGGGCAAGTACATGGGTGCACTCTAAATCCCTGCAGACCTCAGGAGTTGGCTTCATGGAATCTAACCTAACCCTACCTAACCCCATACACTAGCTACAAAAGCCCTTGGGGGTGGGGGGGGGGGGCACTTCGGTATTTACGGGGGCACATACGCTCGTAATCAAAATTTAAAAATACCCCTAAGGCACTGATTTCTGGCCAAAAAAGCACCCTTATTTTGATAAAAACGCTGACTTTTTCCAGTAAATAAACAACCCTTCTTTTATCAAAACGCTGACATTGGATGAATTGAAACACATATTTTGACTTAAGATTTTATAATCCTCTGCCTGTTTAGCGGCAGCAAGTGGCGGCAGTAAACTCTAAAGCCCAGTCACTTTGGAAGTCACTCGGCGTCAGAGCCTTGTATCTTTCGTGGATTGTAAGGGGATTTTCACGCCCCATACTTCGTACCTGGGTACAAAAAAGCACCCTTCTTTTACAAAATCGCGAAAATGCGAAGGTCTTAAAAAGGACCTCTTCTTCCGCAAAATATGTAACGCGGGTGCGGCCCCCCTCTGTACCTAAGTGCCCCCCCCCCTCCCGGGCCATAAGCCCAAAAATGGGAGTTTAAATACTCCACCAAGTAGCAATTTTTTCTTGTTCTCAAATAAAAGGGGAGTATCTGGGATCCATGAAAGTACCGTGCGACCACTTGGGGACACGGTCAGATGTTTTTCGAGAACCGGTTAAGCCGACCAACCCAGGCTTAGCCTGGTGACCAATTCTAGGGCAAATATATTGGAAAAAAGATGATATGGGGGTAGAAGATTTGGCCATAAAAATTCGGACAATCCACTTCATGATACAAGTGACCACTCATTTTAGAGGGCATACCATACTCTACCTAATGACATATGTGGCATGACTACTGTGACCTTGACCTTGAGTTCAAGGTCAAAAAGAGGTTATTTGGAGGCCTAAATGCAAATCTGTAGATTTGGCATCAAGACTTAATTCTACCACATTCAATGAAAGTTTTTTTTCAATGATATATAATGAGTAATACAGCAAGTTTCACTTGTAAGCATGGGCACAGAAGCTCAGAAGTCTATTCTATCACAAACTTGGTTGAAGTTTAATGAAAGTTCCGCTTTTGGATTTTTCCCTGTTATATTGCACCTTTTTCATCCATTAAATTAACAACTCTACCAGAGTTGTTAATACTGTAGAACAACATATCATATTCATTCGTTTGTTTCATTAACAATAGCTTTAGATGTCAGAATTCGTGTAGTCAGGTTAATTTAGAATACTGCAACTTGGTGACCATGTCAAAATCAGGTTCAGATGACCCCTGATGATAACCACTGTCTCAGAATTAGATTCTTTACCCAGGCAAACCTACTTGTAGACACCAATATCATGTTTCTAGCTGATCTGGATGCTTAAATATGCAGAAATATAGCTTTCAGTAGCAGCGATTTTGAATTCAAATTTAGCCGCTAGTTGCATGGCAACTAGTGTGAAAATATATTCAGGTTACAAGTTAATGTTTAACTCTGTCAATGCAAAGTAACATGGGCCCAGTTCAGTGAAACATCTTTATCCCTCGAGTGTTCTGCATGCATTTGTTTCATTAACAATGGCTTTGGAGGTCAAATGTTGACAAATTAGCTTAATTCTAAGTACAGCAGCATGGTTGCCATCTTGGAATCTAATTAAATGATATCGAATGATATCAGCGTTTTCGGAATTAGGTTCTTAATCTAAGAAAACCTACTTGTCGACATCAAGATCGTGTTTCTAGCTAATCTAGATGCTTAATTATGAGATAATATAGCTTCAGTAGTGGCCATTTTGAATTCTAATATGGCCGCCAGTTGTCATGGCAACCATCACGAAAATGTATTCAGGTTACTAAGTCAGTAATAATCTGTGTCAATGCGAAGTAACATGGGCCCAGTTCAGTACATTAACATCTTTATTCCCTCAAGTGTTCCACTAACTTGACAGTTGCAACTATAACATGTCTGAATAGGGCTGAAAATGTTCGCTTTTTTACTTAAAGGTTAAGGGTTTCTAGGTTCATAACCCAAAAGTAACATGGGCCCAGTTCAGTACATTAACATCTTTATTCCCTCAAGTGTTCCACTAACTTGACAGTTGCAACTATAACATGTCTAAATAGGGCTGAAAATGTTCGCTTTTTTACTTAAAGGTTAAGGGTTTCTAGGTTCATAACCCAAAAGAGGAATATTCATTAAACTTTGTGATAGATAGAAGATAGAGAGAAGTTTGTGATAGAATAGACATCTGGGCCTCTGTGTCCATGCTTACAAGTGAAAGCTACTGTATTACTCCCCACACATATCATTGAAAAAAAACTTTCATTGAATGTGGTAGATTTTAATCTTAATGCCAAACCTACAGATTTGCATTTAGGCTTCCAAATAACCTCTTTTTGACCTTGAACTCGAGGTCAAGGTCACAGTTAGTCATGCCACATATGTCATTAGGTAGAGTATGGTATGCCCTCTAAAATGAGTGTCACTTGTATCATGAAGTGGATTGTTCGAATTTTCTATGGCCAAATCTTCTACCCCCAACCCATCTTTTTTCCAGTATATTTGCCCTAAAATTGGTCACCAGGCTAATCCTGGGGTGGTCGGCTTAATCGGTTCTAGAAAAAATCTGACCGAGTCCCCAAATGGTGGCACGATACTTTTATAAATCCCAGATACTCCCCTTTTATTTGAGACCAAGAAAAAAGAGCTACTCGGTGGGGTAATTAAAATTCCCATTTTGGGCTTTCGGCCGCTAGTCTAATATATATATATATATATATATATATATATATATATATATATATATATATATATATATATATATATATATATATATATATATATATATATATATATATATATATATATATATATATATATATATATATATATATATATATATATATATATATATATATATATATATAGATATGTTTATATATATATATATATATATATATATATATATATATATATATATATATATATATATATATATATATATATATATGTGTGTGTATATATATATATATATATATATATATATATATATATATATATATATATATATATATATATATATATATATATGTATATATATATATAAGTATATATATACATATATATATATATATATATATATATATATATATATATATATATATATATATATATATATATATATATATATATATATATATATATATATATATATATATATATATTGCCCTGGTCGTCTTCTGATGCGAAATAGGCACACTGCGCATCACGAAAGTGATGGACCGAAGACCCTCAGATTTCACATAATTTAGCTAGTGCTAAAGACATGGCTCTGGTATTAAAAGAAAGAGCATTTTATGAATTCCAACCCTTATGCTGGTGGTGGCTAATTTGGCCAATACAAAATATTGCAAAAATCCTTAAAAATGACTGAAACCCTGATCAATGGTATTCATCTGAGAGTTCTCAGCATAAGCTTTCCAAAGAATACCAATATGACAGGGTTTAGATGGTTTTCTTGCTTTCTTGTGCTTTGGACGAAAGTTGCCCCAGCATTGGAAGTGTTAAGGTATTTACTGTTCGATTGACATTAAAGAATTAAAGAGGTATGAAGAATATCATAACCTGCTTTTTGTTTTTGAAAACATAATCCCTATAAATCAAACCACTCTTCCCTATGAAATATGACCAAGTTCGCTGGCAAACAACTCGCATTTATGTTCATGGTAATTTCACTCGCGTATACATTTCAATACGAGGGCTTTGTAATGGGGTGTGATGTATGTTCTACACATGGAATAAACATTCTGTATTGAAAGGTGCACATATTTAGAGCATGACTTCCGTGAAATATCATTGGTCATAATCGACACACACACTACGTGTAAACCACCTGTCGTGTATTAATCCTCAGGACGTATTTTGGCACATGCACACTATATTGAAAACCTTAATAGCCCCCCACTCAATAAATTTACTCTGCGCCACCCCACTAGTTAGAACTAATGTGAGTATTCCCAAGATCATTACGTATTCACGTAAAATCCATTCAACATCCCATCGCATGTATGTGGGAGGCAATTGTAGGTGAGGTGGACGTTAAAAGTAAACAGAAGTGCAGACGCCGGAATCATACTAGGTACAGCCATACATGGTTGTATGACCATACATAATAGATCCAGACAATGAAGAAAGGGAATACAGCAAATTAAGTTGAAACGTTTATTTTATCAAAACAAATTCACTGCTTTATTTCTGAATCCCATGACTTGAACAACAACTTTACATTATTATACGCCAGAAATGTATTTGGCCGAATGAAAATTCTTTTTCTTTCAATATAATTTGTTTATGAAAATCGTTCATTGAATGGAATTGAGATGAAATGTTTATGAATATCCATATAAGAAAAGTAACAAACAGTTGCATGAATTGCTTGCTCCTATTAGCAGTATTATGGTTTTTGGTAGTGGCAGCAGTTTTGTGATTTCTTACATGTGACAATTTAACATACGCTACTTTTAGATATTTGTGTTTTTTGTTTTGATGGTGGCAAGAGTTTTGTGATTTCTTACTTGTGACAAATTAGCGCACTTAGTGGAAAAGATATAGAATATAGGTATGGAGTATAGGATTTCGCTGTTAAATGTCAAGTGAACTAACGAATGGATGCCTCATCGATTGCACATTGTCAAACAAGCGTCTATGATTGATATAGAGCAGAATAAAAATAAGGGTCCTGTACAATTGTTTTAAAGAATGAATGGGTCATAAAGTGATGAACGATGTTTATAAAAAAACGTTTTATGATTTCTTACTTGTGACAGTTTAACATACGTTGTTTAGGGCAGCAGTTTTGTGATTTCTTTCGTGTGAACATTTAACATACGTAACATACGTTATTTTAAGATAGTTGTGGTTTTTGGTAGTGGCAGCAGTTTTGTGATTTCTTACATGTGACAATTTAACATACGCTACTTTTAGATATATATATTTTTTTTGATGGTGGCAAGAGTTTTGTGATTTCTTACTTGTGACAAATTAACATACGTTACTTTCAGATGTTTGTGGTTTTTGGTCGTGACAGCAATTTTGTGATTTCTTACATGTGACAATTTAACATACGTGACTTTCAGATGTTTGTGGTTTTTGGTCGTGGCAGCAATCTTGTGATTTCTTACATGTGACAATTTAACATACGTGACTTTCAGATGTTTGTGGTTTTTGGTCGTGGCAGCAGTTTTGTGATTTCTTACTTGTGACAATTTACCTTACGTTACTTTCAGATGTTTGTGTTTTTTGGTAGTGGCAGCAATCTTGTGATTTCTTACTTTTGACAACTTTTCATGCGTTACTTTCAGATGTTTGTGTTTTTTGGTCGTGGCAGCAGTTTTGTGATTTCTTACTTTTAACAACTTATCATGCGTTACTTTCAGATGTTTGTGTTTTTTTTTGGTCGTAGCAGCAGTTTTGTGATTTCTTACTTTTGACAACTTATCATGCGTTACTTTCAGATGTTTGTGGTTTTGGTGGTGGCAAGAGTTTTGTAATTTCATACTTGTGACAATTTAACATACGTTACTTTCAGATGTGTGTGGTTTTTGGTCGTGGCAGCATGTCTTACATGCTTTATTCTGATATTGGCGTCCAGAGTCCAACACTTCTTCGAGTATCCCAGGTCCGTCAACGTTGAGGTCCTCGAGACCAAGAAGCTCGACTTTCCCGCTGTCACCATCTGTAACCAGAATTTCCTCAGGTGGGTGGCCAATGAATGAATGAATAAATGAATGAATCAAATCAATGAATGAATAGATCTATGAATACATGAATCAATGAATGAATGGATCAATGAATGAATGAATGAATGAATGAATGAATGAATCAATCAGTCAATCAATCAATTAATGAATCAATGAATGAATCAATGAATGAATCAATGAATTAATGAATGAATCAATGAATGAATCAATGATTAAACCAATGAATGACTAAATGAACCAATCAATGAATCAATGGGTGTAAAGGTACATCGCCACACAAAGGTCATTTAGTGCCCTAAAACACAATCAAACAGTGGTTCTTTGTCAGGGTTGAAGAACAACGACAAAGCATAAAAATTCTTGGTTGAAGAAGAAAAAGAGTAAGAGTACGAGTAAAGCCTCAGATCTAAAGAGGACCAACCGATCTTTTAGATGCATGGTGACCATAGACAGATCCACACATCCACCTTCTTCTATAAGGCGAGCAGGGTGCCACAGCAGCTTAGGGTTCCCCCGGGAGGTTCAAACTCCTATTGCACACCATTGAGCAAGCCAATAAAGTGTGCCACTTGCGGGGTAGGCGGGTGGCCATTCACCATGCTTCCTCTCTCAATCACTCCATAGGTTACTACAGTGCGGCCTAGTTTAAATACAGAAGAGAAGCAGATGATAAATGAAATTCCAGAGCTGAATTTGATAATAAATCTCAGTAAAATAGTTTTTCCTGGTTTAAATGATGTTTGCTGAAATATATCTTTATTTCGTCATTCAAATTAAATTCCAAATTCGAAGGTTTCCATGGCATGAGAGAGACTAATCATATATTTGATTCGTCTACAAATGCATGCCTTTATATTACTAACCCAAAAGACTTTAACCCTTTGAAACATGCTTTTAGTCACAGAGGATACTGGCCCTCTCTGATTCTGAGTATTTCTATAATCAGCAGTGCCAAAACTGTTTTCGTACTAAACCTTGCACAAAAATCCAACACTTGTAATTGGATATGTGAATGTAATTACACGTAAATAAATAAATAAATAAATGTTAGATAGATATATGTTAAAGCTGACAGTGGCATCTAAAACTTAAAATCCATTCAATTTCATTTAAAATATACCCCACAATAAGAATTCCATGAAACTTTGCATAAGCTACCCTTGTCAGATCCCCTCTGGAAATAAAAAAGTCATCCTGTCCATATAGGTGGCGCCTAAGAGGCGCTAAGTTTACAAAGTTCACGTCTAAAATTGAAAGTTTAAAAAATACCCCGCAACAAGAATTTCATCAAACCTTTCTCAGGCTTTAATTGTCAGGTCCCCTTTGAACATTTAAAATAAAAGTGTGGGGGGGGGGGGGGGGGGGGGGAAGGGGGTCACCAGTCCTGGTGTTGATATAGGTGGAGCCAAAGTGGCAAACAATGTAATTCGCAAACGAATACCCGAACATACCTTTAAATAAATAAATGAATACATAAACCAAGATAGATAGATAGATAGATAGATTGACAAACGAACAAAAACACAAACAAACACACAACACACAACCAGCTTGATAAATGTTATTGCTTGAATGTTATCATATAAAGGCATGCAATTTATCATTGCAGGGCTTCAGCTACGCTCAAAAGTGGATACTACGATGTCGTCAATGAGCATTTCTCGGACACAGGTCAAGCAACAAATGAAGCTAAAGGCGCAGCTTCCAAGAACAATGGTATGTTTTGCACTGCATACACCGCTAAATGTATTTCTATTTTAAGTTTTAACCCCGTTGTATCTGTAGAGATTACATGGCAGGCAACTTTAAAAATCTATAATTGATAAATGAAATTGTATAAAATGAAAAAAGGTAAAAAAAGTAAATAGATAAATGACTCGTAATAGAGTAAAAAAACAATACAATCTAACAGGAACATTTGTTTTCAGTCAAATTTGTTTTAACCCGTGCAATGCTAAGGCTATTAGCTAAGGACGCAAATATTTTTGAAAACCATCTAAACCCTAATAGATAGCTCTCGCTGAGTACTCTCAGATGAGGACACATGTGCAAGGGTTTCAGTCATTTTTAGTTTACTTTGCATAATCTTTTATTGGCCAAGTTAACCACCAGCACCAAAAGGGTCAAACGTCGCTTTATTATCAATAAAGTTTCAACAGATAATGTTTTGAAATTGGATGAATGCGGGGATTTATCAACACTACAGAATATGTTCTATGCGGGAAGGAAACAGGGGGGGTCATGTATTTAACCGGGTGATATAAACCGGCGGGAGACTACCCATAGTTCATAAATTAGCCATCCATACTGCAATGTATATTTTTTTCGGAAAAATATCGAAAGTACTCTTGATCCAGCGAAACACGATTAAAAATTCATATACATAAAATGTCAAATACTGCCTTTCCCATTTTCCTATTAAACTCATTTTATAGGTTTGCGTATCACTATAATGCGTGCAGCTCCTCTTTTATTCATCAAAACATTGAAATTAGTGACAAAAACCTAACTGCAAAAACAGCATCAACCTTTATGTTACTACTAACGTCGGAGTCGAGACATCACTAAACGGAGTGTTTCACCATAATCTAAATGGACAAGCCAATTTATACAACGACATGTTTTTTTTTTATTCAAAACATGTTTTTACATTATATAGTGCACGTTTTTTTTTGAAGTATGGGGAGTCATGCTGTTGTAACTAAATAACTATGACGTATTTATTGACGCATACAGTTCTCAGAAGTATTAGGCATATTGCCTTTGGGATGTCGTTGAACCCGGAGATCTATTAACAATTAATCCTTTATTACCTGCTAACACAAGGTAAAGCGACTCTCCTATGAACGTAATTTTCTAGCTTTAGTAATGCGACATTTCCATGGAGTGGTTTACTAATAATCTGGAAAGCCTAGTATTAGAACATTTAGTGTCATTTAGTGCACGGATTATAACAATACAGTTTCAATCAGAATGACCTCATCATACAGGGCGTCCCAAAAAATGCAATCCTCCCCCTTTTCCCAATATTGTTTCAAAACAGCTTAAGTAACATCTAAAATGATTTCATGGTTAAATAGAAGGATATCTTAGAGATTACCTGTTGCAGTTTCAAGCAAATCCGATCATCCATGTCATCCATTCCAATGCAAGCCTGCCTACTGACCATGCTATTTTAGCATACTGCTCTGGATCCTGGCGAGGTGACATGAAAAACAGTCTTCACCATTGCGTTGGAGTTAAATGAAAAGGGGGTCAAACTTTGCATGAAACTGCAGCAGGCTATCCTTAATATATCCTACTATGTAACCATGAAGCCATTTTTGATGTTTCTTCAGCTGTTTTGAAAATATATTGGGAAAAGGGGAGGTTTGCATTTTATTGGGGATGCCCTGTCGAAAGGCTGTTATTCTGACATCATGTATTTGCGGATAGTGACACGATTCTATGATTGATTGCGTCTCACGTAGGCACGAGGAGTACACTTTTTATGTTAGCTACGTGAGACAATAAATCTTTCTAGACGTCGCCGTGTCCTTACTAAGGCTACTGAAGACACAGATAACATTACTTTGTAAGGGCAGACAAGCATCGAATGGTGATGCAAGGCATCAATAGTTACTAGCTGGGTCGTAAATTATTTATGATGTGCAGTATGATGTTGATAAGATTTGAATTGTTTATCCTTGTTGCTGTCTGTATTTACGTAAGCCTAAGTTATTTCCAAGAGACAGCTGAATGAATATATTTGTAATTAAATGTTTCAATAAAAAAGACCTTGCTCACATAGAAAATGCAGCCATATCGATGTTTCTTTTTAGTGCGGCAGCGAGACGAGATGAAAGAAAGTTCATGTGCTTGCCAAAAGGGGGATGTTGAATAATAATCACGATGATTTAAAATTCGGCTGCCAGACCAAAAGTGGATTTTTCATGAAGTATGTGTTCGTATACATTGAAAATAATTTCAGTAATAATATAAATCTGAATCTTCAATTTGGTGACAGTAAGATGGCTACAATGAATATAAGAAAGCATTATCGATACTGGTGAGACCACATACTTTAGCAATCATGAGTACATGAGCATAATCTGGTGGTATAGGATCCGCATAAGGAGATCGCTGTCACGTACACATTCATAACACAACGCCGACGATTTGATTGCAATGATATTAGTACTTTTATTTCAAAGAAATGTTGGGGGAAAAGAAAGAACAAACCATACAGAAAATCACTTTTAATTTTTTTATTGTGACAAGACCATCAAGCCTCAGTAAAAATGGCTCTGCCAGGAGCGATCTCCATGCCTACTTCCGGTTCATAACCGTATTATACTGGGTCGTGAGCGACCCAGCAATCATGGCTTTAAGGTAGAACCCTACTCGATACCCGGGTGATTTTTAAAAACTTGAATATCTGAAAACTGAGTTAAATGTGGACAACGGCACTTATGCTATTATATAGCTTACATCTCACAGTCACAGAATATTAGAGAGGTTGGGCTATCCCGTTTCCGACATCGAGATCGGTTTAGCATATCATCTTCTATGCCGTTCCCGATCTCGATGTTGGAACATCGTATCCAAGGTTGGGCTATGCCGTCGAGATAAGTATCTGTCAATAGATGTCTAAAATATAGTTGTCGAATTTGTCAATAGATGTCGTCATTGTATATCAGCATAAAGCTACGGCGTTCGATACTTACGGGATACAGCTAGTTTATCTCGGGTGTTGAGAACGCCGCAGAGTCGAGCTATGAGGAAAACGATGACGTCAACACATTCTATGGTGACGTCATCGTCGCCTATCCCGTTCCCGTTGTCGGAAACGGGATAGCCCAATCTCTCTAATGATACACTTATCAATGATTTGCTTTTTTGCTTTACCAACATATCTGGCTATGTTTCGTTTTTTTGGCAAAATGTCAAGACTCACCCTTTCCTTGAAAACCAAACTCTACCATTTGATCATTCATGTCTTTGGTAAGGTGCAAGGTCCTACCTAAACCGGGAATCTGCACGATAAGTATGTGAAAAACATTTTTGAATGTTCCAATATGCCTCAAGATTACTAACAGCACGTGGTTTACGTAGTAAATGCCGATTTTTGGGTCCTGTCATACTACGAGGTACTTATGACATGACCTTGCACCTAGAGGGGATTCATATCTGTCATATTCTAAAACAATGGCTTCGCAGACTGTATTGTTATTCACTTTCAGCCGAAAAATGAGATGAAAATATTGGTCAAAATGGTCTATCTTGAAGGAATCTGCATGGCCGAAGCAGACACCCATGTTGTTTGTGGCCAACTTAACACGGAGGGCCCAATGGGACCCGCCTTTTGTGCTCGTAGTCGTAACACAATACAACGTTGCGAGGTCGAGATTCGTGGCGGGTGACCTCTAATGTGTAATCTTTTGTTTCGATATCCATTCTTAGAGACCAGCCAAGGACACCACCTAGTGGTGATAATCTTGCTGTACTAGACTTTCACCTTAACCTAATCCATCTTTTTTCATTCAAATTCTAGGTTCTTGCGAGGTCACATTCAGGCTTATTCCTGGACATACATTGGTTGGCATCAACATAAGTCAGTACTTCTACTATGGCGTTTCGCTGAAGGTGTGTCAGAGGATCTGCACGCAGGTAGAGCTGCAGTTCACATGTAACTCCTTGCTCTACATCAGAGAGGGCGGGGGCTGCTATGTGTTACCAGTGAATAAAGACTCTCAAGGCGTACAGCTTCACGCACACAGCAAGCAGGACTACTACCACATACATAAGTGCAACGGTTGGTATTTCATTTGGAGTTTAATTTAGACAATTTACTATCACATACACAAGTGCAATGGTTGGTAATCAATTTGAAGTTTAATTTAGACATTTTACCATCACATACACAAGTGCAACGGTTGGTATTTCATTTGGAATTTTATAAAGACATTTTACTGCCACATACACAGGTGCAATGGTTGGTGTGTAATTTTGAGTTTAATTTGGAATTCTATAAGAACATTTTACTACCACATACACAGGTGTAATGGTTTGTATTTAATTTGGATTTTAATTTGGAATTTAATGAAGACATTTTATTCCTTCACTGAAGGCTCTGGTCTAATCCATCCAAGCCATGGTCAGTCATAAAAGGCCTACTATTTTTTATGATATATTGCAAAAAAAAATTATTATGTAAAATATTTGAATTTTTGAATTCATGCTTTTTTGGTTATCTTTTTCGACAATTACAGGGACCCAAATTATATTTCAAAGTGGAATATAAGTATATGTCGGTCTTAGACTGAGACTGGCCTATTTAATTAATATCGTTACTAAATAATCTACTTTAAAACGTTGGTATTGCTTCGCCTAGATTATCTATTTCAATAGAAATGCACAATTATCTGGTGCAAAGTAGACATTTTTCCTGCCTTGGATAATACGGACCACCCTGTTAGCTATGAATCTGGACCAATGATGCATTCCTTTAAGAATGCCTATTTCTACCGTTTCTTATTTGTGATAGTTCTTTGTATTATGTCATGCTATTTGTTTGTCTAATAAATGGATGAACCTTTCATATTGCATTATATGGTCCATAAAGATACACACATCCATACATTTGTGAGCTTGAGTTTTGCCTTCCATTTGCAGGTACGCAGAAGATGCTATGCGACTTTGATCTATCATTGTGCGACTGGTCACTGGATCAGACGGGAGGGGCCAACTGGCTACGCACGAAGGGCAAGACCCCCACGCCACATACCGGACCGCGCGCTGACCACACCTCTGGCCATGGTAAGTACTGTTGGGATATATATAGCTGTAATGCTTTGCATTCTGGGGCATTGGCAGCACATCGAAACTCCTAACTATCGTGCAACAAGTTTCGAGCCCCACTCCCTGCAGCGAGGAGTTTTTTACTTTGTTTCATTCGGGCACTTTACCTCCCGCACTCCTTGAGAGCGGCGTCTTTGTTGCGGTTTGTCGCGTGGCGGAGTACACACTCTCCCGCCTAATACCAGCCACGTGGCAGGCTTCCCAGGCTCGCTGATTGGCCGAACACCATTTAGTAACCGTTGCCAGGCACGCTCCTCCAGAGTGAGTGCCCCGAATTCTACGGCAGTCTGAGATTCTGGCCGATCCGTTTGCCTGGTCTCGCTCTCTCAAGCCATTCTTTTTTGAGTTTTTCGGCTCACACCGCCGCAAACTGTGGTACACCATGCCGAAAAACAGATCGTACATGTGCTCCGCATGCGGGAGATCCCACGAACGACCAACAGGCAAGCATTGCCAGTGGCTGCAGGTGGAAGACGAACAAACGGGGGATAGCACATCGCCTGAAAGGGAGGACAACACAGTTCTCAAAGCTATAGAGGAACTTTCGAAACAAGTTAAGGGTTTGTCTGACAGGATGCACGCTGTCGAAAACCCACAGGAGCCAGCAGCGGAAACGAGCAGCCAAGAAAAGCAGTGAGACAACAACGGCAGATCACCCGAGGTGCGAGGGGAAGCGGCAATTCCATCCGCACGGGAAATTTGCAGAGATTACGAGGTGGGCCATGAGGTCAACTGTCGTTTGGCGGGGCTAGGACTGGACGACGATTACGGCGATACTTCGAAAAGCGTAACCCAAACAACGCGAGGTAAGAAATCCGGAGCAGCTCGTATGGTGCAGGACACGGTGGTCAATGACATAGATTGGCCACATTTCCACATCTACACGTCCCCGGGGGCAGAGGCCATGACTTTTGAGGGATTGAGTGTGCAGGAGTTTACATTCGGATTCATGCACATGATTGACCAACCCGAGGCATGTTTTGACAGGCAGATCATGTGAGATATTCTTAAAAACATGATAGAAGACGCGACCGAGTACCCATGGACAAATGTATGAAATTTTTTCTGGGTTGTCGGCTCGCACGTCGAGAACAATCGGCTAGCATGGACAGACACGGTGCAAATCCAATAAAGTAATAAACCGTTCCCCCCGCCAACAACACAACCGGCACCTCAGCCACAAGCCCCTGACTCACAGTTATGTGGGGTGGGGGTCACAACACCGGACGAAACCTTTTACCAACAAGCCTCGCAGTGGCTCCGGATTACTTGCAGTGGCAGACCTAAGGGATGGCCACAACATAAGTTGGGCAACCTCGAAACCATGAGCAGCGGGCAGAGGAGTACGCCAGGGCCACAGACGGCGAGTCAGTGTGACAGTGGGAAGAATAATACCGCTTACAGCCAGTCAAACATCGGTCCTATTGATGGGCACGACCAAAACGACCAGTCAAATCTCGGCTACCAGTGCAATTCTTGGATTATGCCACCAGGGGACGGTAGCCAGCGGGACATGTGGCCGACACACGCCACTGATTGCCAACCTACCCTCGGTGGTAGGGAGGGCCATGCCGATTCGGTTATCGTCGATGCTGATGACATCGCTCTTGCTGATACAAGTGAGTATGGTGGAGGTGCACGGGGGGGGGGGGGGGGTCAGGGCAGACGAGCCTGCGACCGGCGGTCAGCAATACCGAACTATTATTCAGTAACATGTTGAAGTAGTTAAGAGAAACAATAGACTATTACGTGACATATTCGATACCGTAGCCGCCACGGGCCATTTTAATTACAAAGAGGCCAGAGTGCCTTCGCCTAGTGCTTTGAATATCAGCAATTGGAGGAGTGTGTTGTGGGGTTATGATGATTACAAAATTGTGGAATATCTGGAGTTCAGGTGGCCGATTGGCATCAATCGGCGGGCTGCACTCCGCTCTCATGGCATTAACCACACGTCTGCGAGAATCCACCCCGCAGACGTGAAACATTTTATTGCTACAGAACTGGGGCACCAGGCCCTCCTTGGACCTTTCGCTGGTCCTCCCGCGACAGGGTGTCATTTTAGCCCCCTCATGACGAGAACGAAGAAAGATTCCGTATTTCGTAGGGTCATAATCGACCTGTCATGGCCAGACGGTTGGTCAGTCAACGATGGCATCAGTAGTTCTGACTACATTGACGGCCCATGACCATTAAACTCCCCACACCTGACGACATGGAGAGGGCGGTTGTCAGGGTGGGAAAAGGAGCTTTCCTCTACAAAACTGACCTGTCGCGGGGGTATCGGCAGCTCAGGGTGGACCCCCTGGATTGGCCTTACCTCTCTTTCCGTCACGGGGATCTGCACTTTATGGACATTTGTCCTCCTTTCGGGCTGCGCTGCAACGCAGGCCATCGTGCATTTGCATGGCAGGAAAGGGTACTCCTCTCGCGCCTACATAGATGATTTCGGGGGCACAGAGAGTACCGAGGCCAAGGCTAGTGCGGCACTTGGTGCTTTGCATGTCATCATGGCGACGCTTGGAGTAGCCCAAGCTGAAGCCAAGATATACCTCCCCTCTCAGTCGATGGTCTGGCTGGGCGTCCTCTTCGACACCTTAGAGATGTCCATGGCCATACCGTCAGGAAACCTGAGGGAGATAATGGAGTGTCTTTAGGAATGGAGGGGTAGGGCCAGAGCCACTCGCAAGGAAATTCAATCCCTGCTGGGCCTCCTTAATTTCGTGGCCAGCATGGCTCCCACCGCTCACCTTTTTACCAATCGAATGCTTGATACCCTCAGGGAGACGCTGAGGGTAGGACACACAGCATCCCCGAGGAGTTCCAGCGGGACGTTCAGTTCTTTCTGGACCTCCTCCCCATTTTCAATGGGAGGAAAGTCATGGGCAAACAATTGCTGCCGTACCAGCACCAGGTCGAGCTTGACGCCTGCCTGACTCGGTGTGGTGCGGTGGCAGGGGACCAATTTCATGAGGCCCGATTCCCCATTGAAATTCAAGACAATCAGCATACTATTGCCCACCTTGAGCTACTCAACATACCGTATTCGTTTGAATAAGCGCACCGTGCGGGTGCAAGTTGGGAGATTTTTCTGAAGTAGGGGTGTTGGCGATCATCCGTTTTACCGCACCCCTCAATAATTGCCGGTCGGAGTGTGATGGCCGTTATTGCACGTTTGCACCCTCACTGTTCAATTTGCTTAGACGTTCGCAGCTTGTCAAAGGTAATTGATTGGCTAAAAATACGATAATGCGGCGAATATGAACAGTGAGAGCACGAACTAACTGCTGAAATGGCGGAATTCAGCGCTGATTTGCACACTTGGCAAGAGGAAAGGTATGTGACTTTGCGTTTCTTACTTCTTCTGGGGGGAAGTTTTACATGTTTTTTTATGACAATTGCGCTAGCCATCCCCCCCTTTAACCATGAAAAATAGAGGGGGTGCGCTTATTTAAGACGGTGCGCTTATTCAAACGAATACGGTAGTAGTAGTGGTCAAGATGTGGGTGGAGCGGTGGGCCGGGTGGACTGTCCAGATATACTGAGACAATCTTAACTCGGTCTATGTGCTCCAGTCCGGCAGGTCGCGTGATGTTTTCATGCGGACCTGCGCCAGAGAGATTTTCCTCTATACGGCGGCAAATGACATCGACGTTCAAGTCTGTCATCCCCCGGGACTGGACATGATATGGGCTGAAGATCTCTCTCTCTAGAGAGCATACCCATGAAAAGTACGCCACTTTTGTGTGAGAAAACGCGCATCTGGCCAGGGCCATGCGGCTCACCGTTACTCCGGAGTTTTTCGAGCTCCGCAACGAATTGTACAACACGCTGACACTAACTTTTACCCTGACCCCCACTTTCTCTCCTTCTCTCTAACAGGTCTGGAGCAGCTCAGGAGGAGGGCTCAGGCAAGGCAGGCACACGCCTTTGCCCCTGGTACGCGTTCTAACCAGATTTCGCATGTTCGCACGTTTTTATCTTTCACAGTGTTTTTTGGTTTGCAGGATTTCCCTGCTTCCACGGACAGGCTCCTGCTGTTCTTAGAGTTCCTCACTTTGACTTACACCTCGCCCAAGGCCGTTTCTAACGTGCTAGCCTCGGTTAAGCTTCAGAATGAGCGAGCGGGGTTCAGTCTACAGAACTTTGTGCATGTTAGTTTAAGATTAGCACTGCGCTCGCTTCCTTTCACAATGCGAACAGCGGTACGGCAGGCCCCCCCTTTCCCTTAGGGCTTCTTGGGCCGTTGGCGAATGCAGCTGACAGTTTCGGGAGGTGGGCCCTGGCCTTTAGGGCCTTGGTCATATACCGCCTTCTTCACGTTTGCGCGTTTGGCTTCCCTGGTCCCGAACACAGCCTCCGGGTTTGACCCCTCACGGTTCCCTACGGTGGCCGATCTCTCAGTTACTGAGGGGGGAGCCACCTGGAGAATTAAGCATTAAGGGGCCGGTGTCGCTCACACAATTTCAGGCGTGGGCCTTGCTCAAACGGGGGTTGCGCTTGTTGGGTTTGCCCCCGCTAACCTACACTTTCCATTCTTTCACGAGGGGGGGATGCACACTGACCTTTTCGCGTGGGGCCGCGGAATCCGACTTGGCATGCCACGGCGAGTGGTGCAGCGATGCTATCCGCAGCTATTACCCGGCTGAGGTGGCACGATAGCGGGTGGCCAAGTTGTTGGTCTCCCCCGATTTCCCTCTCTCTCCTACTAATAACGCTTATACATTGCCGTCTCTTATAAGTTTGCTCTAGATTGTACGAGAGGTGAGCCCAATCGCTGTTTTTCAAGGCTAAGTCTATTTCGCCTATGAGCGTACGTTGGGCTCACCTCTTACTTTAGACACACTGGGGGCCCAGCCCACAGAGCCATTCCTTTCGGCTTAGCGACCGGCTAGAGACTGCTGGACTGGGCTCCCCACGGGTTCGTGCATGCACGTTAAACTAAACGCATGTGGGCAGGTTACCTGTAGCAATTTGTTGGTTATTATTATGTAAGGTATGGATCTTTAAGGTCCCTTTGTTAAATAAATCTGGTAGTTAAGTGGATACATTGTATCTGCTGTTCGATACAATGTATCATTTGTTTGTCAATACAATTTATGCATGTTTTACACCATCCCGTAGTTGAGTTTGTTTGTGCTTGGTATTGAGCATAGAATTCCGTTTATCGTCACTTTTTTGCAATTTGCGCTTATTAGTAATTTTTTACATGTCACTGCACCTTTGCGAAAAGTTTCATGCATAATAAAAAGTGGCATGAACATTTCATGCATGAATATTTCATTTTCATGCATGATAAAAAGTGGCATGAACATTTCATGCATGAATATTTCATTTTCATGCATGATAAAAAGTGGCATGAACATTTCATGCATGAATATTTCATTTTCATGCATGATAAAAAGTGGCATGAACATTTCATGCATGGATATTTCATTTTCATGCATGAACATATGAAATTTCCAAGCATGAAAATGACATTTTTCTGGCTGGCTATCAAGGCTAGGTCATGACCAGTTGTAAGAGTGAAGAAAACCGAATCAGTGAAGAACCAACAACTAACCCCAAGTCACTTGTAAAATTCTCACACATTCTCACCATATTGGCACCCGGAACCTTAGGACTAGGAAGCATGACGTCAGTTGCAGCACCCTAGATCACAAGGCTATCGGGACAGCCCCTATCTTCAGTGGCAACACAAAAGAACTACAGTGCCGATATTTAATCCCTGCACTGAATACGTGGGTCATTGATGTGATTGGCTTACTTTTTGCAATGTTATCCATGGTCATGGTACAACCATGAGCTGGCAGACGTCCAGTTGACTGGTACAGGAATTAAATGTCCGTACTGTAACCTCAAAGGGAGGGGCTGCGAGTATGTTTATTGACCGTTTACTAGTGAGATACAAACTCAGCTTTAAGTTTCAATGGTAAAAATTCTCAACATACCTAGTCGTTCTTATTTTCGGTTATGTCTTACTTCCCTGCGTTACACGAGCACGATTTATTAATTTCAATTCGTTGGAAATAACATATATTAGTAAAGTACCATCATTTGGCCTAGTGCATTACATTTTTCCGAAAAATTGCAAAAAAAAACATGCATGCTTTAAGATAGGGCCTGTCGTGAATTAGCAGTAGTTGCATCCCACACAGTATAGGAATGTTCTCTATAAACCTGTTGCACTGACTATTTTCTAAAATAATGCATTTAAAGATGTCGTATATTAATGAATGATATATTTGTTTTTAATTCTCAAAGAGAAGGTTTTTTGTACTTCAATCTGACATGAATGATTGTGCACGTGTGAACGGAAGAAAACCTTTTTTTAAAGTCCACTGTTTTTTTTAGAAAACGACAGACAAGAATTATTTTTTTCCACATTTTTTTTCTAAAATTTCTTTTCTGTCGTTCACACCTGCACCATCGTAGACATGACACATCAAAAATACAATAATGATGATAAATAAATGCTGCAAATTACTTCAAACTCACTTGAGTCATGAAGCATCAGATGAGTTGTAAAGCAATTTGCAATACCTTGATAGTTTTGGGATTAGTACATACTTAATCAATGTACGAGTTGAGGGTATCATCTATCCTCACGGACACAGGCGCAGACCTAAAAATGTCTTTATGGGTCTCTGCGCACCCACCTAAGCAGCAGTTCTCCTTAGATATTTTGGAAAATAAAAGAATCCTTGAATCAAAACGCATGACTTTTCCCCCTGCAATAAGACACTTCAACAGTATATCTATATGCTTTTTTTTTAAATTTCACACACAAACTGCTGTTTTTTTATTTTCTTTATCTATAACATGCAAGAAACGTATCAAAAATATAGACTTAGAATCCAAGAATACGTATGCAGGTTATTTCTACATTCATCTCAAAATTGTCTACCCTAGCCGATATTTCATCAAGATTTTCATGAGTTTCTTCTCTTTCCTCTACTAACTTTGTTTAGACAGCTCTAGGTACATGTATGCTAAATTCCAAATGTTAAGAAGTGGTATTCTCTATTATTTGTTTGGGTCATGTATTTGCATTTAGCGAAATAAAATACGCTTGACGTCCCTTGCTTGTTCGTGTGATCTTAGCTCTCGCAGCGATCCGGCCGACAACCGGTGAGCAAGCGGCGATTACGGTATAAGATGTCATCACTTACCTGACCCGTCTGTTTGTCTTTTTTCTCGCTTGGCGATAACTTCGCGTGAAACGAACATTACCTTTTGCTTTAAGAGCACATTTTGCGGCTAGATCTTTTCATGTTGTAAGTATTCCTAAACAAAATAATAAAAATGTATTTTTTCTTTTAATTGTATCAAAATACCGTTTTAATCGCCAAAGGACGTAATTTTCATGCCATATTTTCATACTAAGGGCCGTCCTGTATGTTTCCGCGAAGTACAAGTAAAGAATTACGTCATGGATAACAGATTCGTAACCTTGTGACTGCATTTGAAGGTACCTTGCTGTGCTACTATTCAAGCCGTCAAATTATATGGCTCGGGGTCCAGTCGCATCTCTTTAGAGGATTGCAGAATGAGGTTACCTAAACGGAATTGTGAAATATGTTAATTTTTCATCAGACAACAGATAGACCCCTCTGGGAGTCTTCAAAAACATGGTCTCCAAAAATCAATGTGTTTACATGGCGACAACAATGTTTATACAAAGTGATGAAAACATGCGTAATATCTCGGGAAAACTTTCCCCTGTCGTCTACATAACCCCATCATACCAGATTATGTTTTTGAAAATTCTGCCTAAAAAGTACGTGTATTTCGATAACTCCCAGAAGGAAAGGCCCAATGTGTGAATGGACTCACCATACAGATAAGTGCGTCACCCTTTCAGGTCATCGCTTGACCGAATGTGTCACCTGACACCATTCAGGTGAATGTGTCAATATGTTTATTATCAGTTTTATAGGTTATTAAGCATATTGAAGGTATTATTTGCATTTATATATTTACCCACAGTTGAACCTGTTTTTAAGGATCTAATGCCTTTTAAAATCCTGTTTTCTACATGTTGAAAGGTTTTACTCTGTTTTATGGTCCTATGTTTATTAGCGGTTTTATAGGTTCTTAAGCATATTGAAGGTACCGTGTTCTATTTTAGATGTTCTAGATATATTATGTTTTTATGTTCTTATACTTATCAGAAATTTTTACCCTGTTTTCTGGGTTATTATGCTAATTAAATGCTTTACCCTTTTTATTTTCTCGTGGATTTTGCCCTATTTTACCTTCGTGGGGGGTTTTAATCTGCACCGCTTCTTGTGTTATAAGCCTATATCCTGTTCTCTAGATCCATGATTATTGATGGTTTAACTCTATTTTGTAGGGTCATATGCGTTCATTGAGGGTGAGCCAGGTACGTATGCTTCACTATTATCTCCCGAGATCCACATTGAAGATCACTGGTGCATGGAGTTCTTCTACCACATGAATGGGGCGGATGTAGGCACCCTGCGCGTGGGCACCCGCACCCCCATGGGGTATGAGGTGCTGTTGTTTTCCAGACAGGGCCACCAAGGCGACCATTGGCACCACACCTTCCTAAAACTATCTAAAGGTCAATTCTTGATCAACGTCACCGCAACCACAGGCAGGGGAGGACGCGATGATATAGCGCTGGAAGATGTATCCATTGCCGAGTGTTCCTACTTCA
>CAWWDR010000589.1:0-16115 GCA_963942565.1 Maea johnstoni
TATATATATATATATAATATATATATATATATATATATATATATATATATATATATATATATATATATATATATATATATATATATATATATATATATATATATATATATATATATATATATATATATATATATATATATATATATATATTATATATATATATATATATATATATATATATATATATATATATATATATATATATATAATATATATATATATATATATATATATATATATATATATATATATATATATATATATATATGTATATATATATATATATATATATATTATATATATATATATATATATATATATATAATATATATATATATATATATATATATATATATATATATATATATATATATATATATATATATATATATATATATATATATATATATATATATATATATGTTGACTTTTCTACAGCCGTTGAAATGGGTACCTTCTTAGTGGCATTTGTTGTTTATATGAAATTGTTCCCAAAAGCTGCCAAGACTGACATTGATGGACGGTGGCGCCATCTATAATCCGAATCAGGAGGTGACAATGCTGGTGTTTAGTGGTACGAATGTCTAAGTTACGATGGTGCAGTTGTGAAAAAGAAAATGTTAATAAAAGCTTTTATTTACACGACCGTCTTTTGGGGAAAGGTTTATGTAACTCGTTTTTATCAGCCCGCAGATGCGACAGAGGGAGGGTAAATAAAACTGAACGTTTACCCGACCCTATCAGAGGAAGGGTAAATAAAACGTTTTTACCCTGCCTCTATAGAAGTCTAAATGAACTTTTTTTCTCTCTCACACCTGCACCAGTGTACTTAATGGAGTTCACTTGATGGTCAAGAGATGTCAGTTTTGTTATACGATCTTTGGTGAAAGCTTTTCACGGACATACATGTAGTATGTCGTACTAAAAAGTAACAAACATAAATGCTCACATAACCTTACGCTTCTACGCGATTCTTTGTTATTTCAAGAATAGTCATTTTTATGTAGTAATTCTTCAACGAAATGAAAGTATATCTAGCCCTCTGTAAAAACGAAACCTCCTCATGTAGAGCGACCCTCCAACACCGATATCCAGTGGAACCCTGTCTGTATCCCTTTGGCATCGATGATGTAGCATAAGAACATACACTGCAAAGGGATCATACATAGCACCTCACAATGCCACACGCTTTTTGCCATAAATGTAATCAAGTGTTCTACAGAATCACGCCTATATCTCTTTTGTATCGATAAAGTATCATATGAACATACAATGCAAAGTGATAATACATAGCACCTCGCAACGCCGAACGCTTTTGTCATAAATGTAATCAAGTGTTCTACAGAACCGCACCTATATGCCGTTGGTATCAAAAAAGTAGCATATGAACATACAATGCAAAGTGATCATACATAGCACCTCACACCGCCGCACGTTTTTGCCGTAAAGGCATCCAAGTGTTCTAGAGAACCGCACCTATATGCCTTTGGTATCGAAAAAGTAGTGTAAGAACATACAATGCGAAGTGATCATACATAGCACCTCGCAATGCCGCACGCTTTTTGCCATAATGTTATTAAGTGTTCTACAGAGTCACGCCTATATCTCTTTTGTATCGATAAAGTAGCATATGAACATACAATGTAAAGTGATCATACATAGCACCTCGCAACGACGCACGTTTTTGACGTAAAGGCATCCAAGTGTACTAGAGAACCACGCCTCCATACCTTCTATATCGATAAAGTAGCTTATAAACACATAATGTAAAGTGATCATACATAGCACCTCGCAACGCCGAACGTTTTTGTCATAAATGTAATCAAGTGTTCTACAAAACCACGCCTATATCTCTTTTGTATCGATAAAGTATCGTATGACCATACAATGCAAAGTGATCATACATAGCACCTCACAATGCCGAACGTTTTTGTCATAAATGTAATCAAGTGTACAGTACCGCGCCTTTATCTTTTTTGTATCGATAAAGTAGCGTACGAACATACAATGCAAAGTGATCATACATAGCACCTCGCAACGCCGAACGTTTTTACCGCAAAGGCATCCAAGTGTTCTACAGAATCTCCTGCGATTCGGCTCGAGCCATGTCGCTCACGTGATCGTTCACAGTCGTGCATGGTCGACATATGCATTCGATGGGAAACTTGAACGCAGCCCGAATCTTGGTACCGTCCTTGCAGGGAAGCTGAACCAAATCCAGACCAAACTTTGTAGGTTCACAGCAACTGAAAATAGATAAGTATAACTGTAAAGTACATTGAGACATTTTTTTTTCTATAAATTCCGTAAAGTACATAGGATCTGATATGTACAGTAACATCTTGAATATGAATATTTAAACAATATTTGACTAAAAATTATTGTTCCTTTCCGATGAATATGAATTAAACAATTTAATAATTTATTGATTTCTGTTCAAAATTGACCAACCTCTATTTCGTAGACAAAATGATATTTAACTTTGCTTCTTTGTCATACCGCGACGCAATAAAATCCGGGGTAGGAAGAACATCCTCTTCTTAACAAATAATCCTAGCAGATCCTTTAATTCCTTTACATTATCCTTATGATTTTGCTTTTGATAAAGAACAAAGGGTAAGTTATTACTAAGTTGCAAACGTCAATCAAAGTAATTTGTCGACTATTCAAATTACGAGGATGGCACTATCTGACTAGCACTTTATTTATTCGAAGCGGATTTTCACAACTTAATGAATCCGGAATTTCGCCTTCCTTGGACAAGATATTTACAATAAAAAACATTTCCAACAATAAAAAAACATTTCAAATTTAAAAAGGATATTTGTCTTCGTCTCATACAGGCAACTCCGCTTAATCCGGACATGTGTAATTCGGATTGTCGTCTAAACCGGACAGATTGGAAGGTTCCAGTCCCTTCCTATACATATAATTTCTATACGCATAATCCGGATTGTCCTAAGCAACAGGAAACGTCGCACTGAAGTACCCCTCATCAGATATATGGACTATACGTGTGAGGGTCTATCTGTATAGCATCTGCTATTGCATATCTAAGTTCTGAATATACTTGTAAGGAAGCCTTTGAGCATGGTAATATGGAAAGGGGGCAATTTTTAAATGAAAATAACATTATCATTTTTATTTCATTATTATTATTATCATTATTATTATTATACTTATTATTACTATCATTATTAATTATTATTGTTATTATTATTACCATTATTATTATTTTTATTATTATTATTATTATTTATAATCATTATTATGAGTAGTAGTATTATTAGTATTATTATTGGCGGGGCCCTTAGGCCACGCCTATCTGGGAAGCTGTTTTGAAATGTTCATAGTCCGGACGGCCATGTTCGAAATCCTGAGGCCGGACTGAATATAATTCTCTATTCTGATTGGTTATAATATAAGTGTTGCCTTTGCCGCGGAAAATCGTGCCTTCCTTATTTTAATTTAGCATGAAGACTTCAAATATATAAAATATTTTAAGCGGACATAAAGTATATTTTTCAGTATAGGAAGGAGAATTACTAAAGAAAAAAATACTATGTGTATAGAATAAAATCAGGAGACTTCGTAACCAAACTGGTTCGTAACCAAACTGATGCGTACCCAAGTAGCTTGCACCCAAGAGATTTCGAAATCTCCAGCTTGCGCCTAGAATTCCGATATTTGTTTCATTTCTACAAAACTGATACAAATCTAGTCATTATAAATCATTTTCCTCTATAATGTTAATGTTCTTTATACATTCGGTTCCCTCACAAGTTCATACATAACTTAGCCCCGCCTTTTTACTATTGATGCTTTGTATCAACAACCGTACTTGTTATTACTATACATTTAATTCAGCGTGCAGATACCTCTTGAGAGTTGCATAGTATGTCAGTAATCTTACCTACAGGATCGTGAAAGACCATATTCTTTCTCGGGTGTGACCTTGGTGTACGATGAACATTTTCCTCTGCACCCGAATGAGACGGTGTTGCTAGAGAAACAGCGTCCTCTCTTGTTGGCCGGCGGCTGAACGGTGAGCATAACCGGTCGCACCTTGCAATCGTGGGCGTTGACTACGTCAGCACTTGATGTGCATAAGAAACAGCCGAGGACGCACAAAACGTCAATCCACAGAGTGAGAGTAAGCATCACTGAAATGGTACACATACATATAAGTGAAACAAGACGACATCTTCAGTGATAAGCTTATCTATATCTAGATACCAAGTTGTCAGTGACTTGGGGCTAGGCGGTGGTTTTCGCCGGGTACTCCGGTTTCCTCCACTACTTACAACTGGCTAGTCACGAATTAGCCAAAATTGGCATAAATGTGACGAAAAACAAAATTCAAATTCAAATTCAAAATCTAGATACCAAGTTTTGACAACGGGTTGTCCTCGCTTTCTCGCTATTTGTTGCGTGGGTGGATTGAACTGTTGGTGTTGGTCTCTTCGGTTGGTGCTCTGATCTTGCCTTAACCCTTATGCTGCTGGTGGCTAATTCGGCCAATGCAAATAGATACAAAAAGCTGAGAACTGACTGAAACCCTGTCACATAGGTTACTCATCTGAGAGTACTTATCAAGAGCTTTCCAATGACTACCAACATGACAGGGTTGGGATGGTTATGACAAATCTTTGCGACCTTGTGCTTGTGGATGAAAGTAGCCTCAGAATTGGAAGGGTTAAGGGTTTTTTAGAAAACCTTTTGGCTTTCAATGCCTTTATCTTTGACCAAAAATGGGAATATTTGGCAAAAGCGCCATCTATTGATGAGCATAGAAACTACGCAGTTGCATGTGGAGAACACTGCGTTGGGATCTAAGTGATCTGGAAGAGGAAAACATTTAAAACATTTTCTAATGTAAATGTGGGAGTAACGTATGATTTTTAACTGAACCTGTGCAGAGCATAGTGGCCGACTAGTGTTATTTATTAATTTAATGTCACTACATACAATAACATTGTAAAAGCAAGTTTTGATGTCGAAAGAAGACACGTAAGAAGGCCATTACAAACAACATCAATTACATATATACAGGGCGTTCCCAAACAAATGCAATCCTCCCCTTTTCCCAATATTTTTTTCAAAACAGCTTAAGTAATATCTAAAATGACTTCATGGTTAAATAGAAGGATATCTTAGAGATAACTATCGCAGTTTCAAGCAAATCCGATTATCCATTTCAACGCTGTTAGGCAAAGTTTGACCCCTCTATCATTTCACTCCAAACACAAGGTAAATTTCCAATGCAAGCCTGCATACTGACCTAGCTATTTTTTAGCATTCTGCTTTGGCTCCTGGCGAGATGACAAGAAAAACCAGTCTTCGCCATAGGTTTTACATTACATTGGAGTGAAATGATAAGGGGGTCAAACTTTACATCACAAGTTTCACTTGGATTAACGGATTTGCTTGAGACTTCAACAGGATATCCCTACGATACCCCCTATGTAACCATGAAGCCATTTTAGATGTTACTTAACCTGTGAAAAGGGGAGGATTGCATTTTTCTGTGAACGCCCTGTAGATATAATGTATATCTAAAACTTTGGCAATAAACTAGATCTTAAAGAACTGACTATCCTTTGACCTTTTTGGTAATTTTCAAATTTTACACATGTAAAATAGGATGTTTGTTCCTTATTTCGTATACAGCATACAATAAAATTGAAACTAACGTAAAAACATACACTCAAAATCAAAAACGGATTCATGATCGCTGATATATACTTTATACTAAAAACATATACTATTGATGAGCATATGCTTAACAGATAATACACTAAATGCATTCATTAGCATGTATCCACCAATTACAACTGGCTTGTTACGAATTATATGCATACAAATTATGTGCATATATATGGCACAATATGCCGATTATCGAAATTCAAGTCAGATTATTAATAACATTTGTTTAATTGTATCCTCATATTATTCTTGATATTGACAAAAATGGACAGCTGATTCTCAGGTATCGGCACTTGAAAAGTGACAGATAAAGTAAGCTTTAAACAAAATTATCTCTTTCCTTACAGGAAGCTAGTTTTTCAGACAGAGCATATTTTGTTAATTGTTGATTATATTTTTGAAAATCTAGGCATTAAATGTATTTAGCTGGCAGAATGTGTGGGATCCCGTTTTATAAATTTCGACCTTTTCTATGCGTCACTGGCTCTTCCTTTTTATGTACAGCTGATAAGAAATCATGCCATTATTGTCATCACCGTATTGCACTTTTTCTATTATATCTTAATATGAAATTGTGGATGATTTACAAATCTTTTTTATTATGTTATATCGGAACTATTTTTGGTGACACAATGTTTGAAATATATTTGTATTCTATCAGGGAAGCACAACCATTTCCATTTTATGCCAATGTGGATTAGGAGAAACAAAACATATTTATCATGCTTTATGTGTTTGTTTACTTCATCTACACCAAGTAGTTAGTTCTGTTCTACAAATGTGTATATATGTATGTATGTGTGTATGTATGTATGTATGTATTAATGTATGTATGAGTGTATATATATATATATATATATATATATATATATATATATATATATATATATATATATATATATATATATATATATATATATATATATATATATATATATATATAGTCTTGATTTCAATACTTTTCCTGATGGGCAGCGAGTGAAGATCTTTTAGAATTGGTGTTACGTGATCATATTTTTGGAGCCACTAATTACTCTGGGGCATTGTTCTGGACTGTCTGGAGCCTGCATAGTAGCCCATCAGTAAAAGAAAAACATTTTTCCTTTGAGAGAATTGCAAATATATAAGCTAAGTCTTAAGCGGAACAATATGATAGCAATTTTGTTGTTTTGTGTCTATAGAGAAGGTCATATATAATTTCTAATTTATTTTAGTGTCAGCTCCGCATTCTGTGATCCTTTCATTGTAGTATGTGGCTTTACGGGCCATGAGTAGAGCATTGTAGTTCAACTTCCCTCCTCCGTAAATCTATTTATAAACAGTAAGGCCAATTCTTCGCCATAGCCTATCTGCTTTCCAAGTTTTCAAGATGATTTCTTTAGGCTTTGCACAAACCTTATGTGTCCAATATCTTAATGTATTGTGTGTAATTGTCAGGTTATATATTTTATTTGATATTTCTTCTCGTATTCCTGTGATATGATAATTAAGGGTGTGCGTACATGCACCGGTAAAAAGCGTCTGACTGTTTTGTCAGTACAACAGTAATATGAGTGTATGCTATCCTACTAAAATAGTTATTTATCCTTGTAATCGTAATATTTTGTTCTCATGTTTAGTAGTTTTTTTTTTAATTTGTATTTATACTTATTCTAAGTGGCCAATACATAATGCAATACACTACAAATAAATGATACAATCCAATACTTTAAAATGACAGAAATAACTCTTACTTCTAATCTTATAATGCAGATAGTCCAATCCTAGGTGGATCTGAAGTGTTTTGCCTGAAACGATGGCCCTTTAAACTCCAAATAGCAATACTAAACAATAGCAGAAATATTACTTACTTCTAACATTACAATGCAGATTGTCCAATGTACCTAGGTGGATCTGAAGTGTTTTGCCTGAAACGATGGCCCTTCAAACCCCAAATAGCAATACTAAACAATGACATAAATAACACTTACTTCTGATATTACAATGCAGATAGTCCAAAAGTACCTAGGTGGATTTGAAGTGTTTGCCTGAAACGATGGCCCTTCAAACTCCAAATAGCAATACTAAACAATGGCAGAAATATTACTTACTTCTAATATTACAATGCAGATAGTCCAAAAGTACCTAGGTGGATCTGAAGTGTTTGCCTGGACCTATGGCCCTTCAAACTCCAAATAGTGATACTAAACAATGGCAGAAATATTACTTACTTCTGATATTACAATGCAGATAGTCCAAAAATACCTAGGTGGATCTGAAGTGTCTTGCCTGAAACGATGGCCCTTCAAACCCCAAATAGCAATACTAAACAATGCAATATATATCACTTACTTCTAATATTAAAATGAAGATAGTCCAAAAGTTCCTATGTGAATCTGAAGCGTTTTTCCTGGAACAATGGTCCTTCAAACTTCAAATAGCATGACTTTTCTGGGTCTTAAAACAGACACACATACCATTTTATTATACATTCCTTCCACTGGTAACGGGCCAGGTATTGGTGACGACTGACGTCACTAAAACACGCCATTCGCTTGAAAGGTTCACGCTAATAAAAATATACTTCGTTCATGGTTATCTATTTGCACAAAACTACATGACCATAGATATGTGTGGCCTGAATGAACCCTATTTTTTTACTTTGTCATAAAGCTTTTCATTGATCTTGAATTACATCACAATGGCGTCAGACAGCACTGATAACTGGTATGAAAACAACAAAAACAATCAAAAATTGGAAATCCTCTTTGATCTTTAAGGCTTTGTATTTTTAGTACACTCGATCTATAAAGAATGGGAGCATACACAGATCATTGGGTAGTCGTAGGTGGCTTGAAAATGTGACATCAATGAAGAGAAACCTAAAAAGGTATTTTGCAATCAAACTCAAAGGATCGCACAGGAACTTGATCCCACGTGACTCGCTTGCGTACTTCCGGTAACCGCCTTGCAAATTTGGCTTCCCAGGAGATTAATTGCACAGTTACCCTCCCGGGCTTCAATCGGAATTGCAATTGAAATTTCGTTTTTCGTGTGTTTTTTTTGCCGTATTTCAGCTAATTCGTGACTATCTAGTTGTATTGTAACTAATGGAGGAAACCGGAGTACCCGGCGATGGCCACCGCCTAACCCCAAGTCACTGGTAACGTTCTCACATGCCCTGGGTGGATTTCGAACCCGGACAGTGTTGAGGGACAGCTAGCCGTCAGTCACCGCCTTAGACTACATGGCTATCAGGGCAGCCCTCAGTGATGAGCGACAGCTAGCAGTCAGAGGCAATGCCATAGACCACACGGCCATCAGGGCAGCCCTCAGTGGTGAGCGACAGCTAGCAGTCAGTAACAACGCCTTAGACCACACAGCCATCAGGGCAGCCCTCAGTGGTGAGCAACAGCTAGCAGTCAGTGGCAACGCCTTAGACCACACGGCCATCAGGGCAGCCCTCAGTGGTGAGCGACAGCTAGCAGTCAGTGGCAACGCCTTAGACCACACGGCCATCAGGGCAGCCCTCAGTGGTGAGCGACAGCTAGCAGTCAGTGGCAACGCCTTAGACCACACAGCCATCAGGGCAGCCCTCAGTGGTGAGCGACAGCTAGCAGTCAGTGGCAACGCCTTAGACCACACGGCCATCAGGGCAGCCCTCAGTGGTGAGCGACAGCTAGCAGTCAGTGGCAACGCCTTAGACCACACGGCCATCAGGGCAGCCCTCAGTGGTGAGTGACAGCTAGCAGTCAGTGGCAACGCCTTAGACCACACGGCCATCAGGGCAGCCCTCAGTGGTGAGCGACAGCTAGCAGTCAGTGACAACGCCTTAGACCACACGGCCATCAGGGCAGCCCACAGTGGTGAGCAACAGCTAGCAGTCAGTGGCAACGCCCTAGACCACACGGCCATCAGGGCAGCCCTCAGTGGTGAGCGACAGCTAGCAGTCAGTAACAACACCTTAGACCACACGGACATCAGGGCAGCCCTCAGTGGTGAGCGACAGCTAGCAGTCAGTGGCAACGCCTTAGACCACACGGCCATCAGGGCTGGCCTGGGGCCAATCGGTTGCCTAAATTGCTGCCCTAATATCCCTAGATACGGCTGATCGGCGACAAAGGCTTTAAATATGGCTATTGCAGTCTGTGTGTCGACAGAATAGCGAAAGCCAGTTACAAGTGTAAATAGGCGAGGATCGTCTATTTGGATAATCACGTTCAAGCATAAACAGTGCCGACATTTAATTGCTGCACTAAATGCCTGGTCAGCTCGGGCATAATACACGACTGCACGCCCAATTGCCATCCAGTTTCCTGAACATGGATGCATGTACGACCTCACAATTGAACGTAGTTTCGGCTCGCAAGCTACTCCTGGTTGTTGGTTCATCTTTGATACGTTATCCGTACGTGTGTGTACGACCGGTCACAGGCAGACGTCCGGTAAACTGGTGTAGGAATTAAATGTCTGTACTGTACCTTTCCCTGTTTGCATTCCCTTTGGAGATATTTGGTTGAATTAGAAATCTATAACGTGCACACCGTGAGTGGTCCCTCTCTGTTTATTCTTAAACCCCTTGACAGGATGACCAGAGGTGTCCAAGTTCTGAAGTCCTAGAATACAGGCAATTGGTCGTGGAGAACAGTAATATTTAGTTGGCGCTGTGAGATTATCAGTTCAACCCATTAATACTCACAGCGGCCAAAACCAGCCTGACAATGTTGGTGAAATCTTTCTAGTAAAAGCATATTTAGGAAGAAATTTGAAGGAGAAATATTTATAATAACAATACCAACTGCTCTCCTTCAAATATTTTGGAAAATAGTTCTTAACTCCGAAGTTATTCTCAAAAGTATCTTAGATCCAGACGACAATTGCTGGAGGAACTCTAAAGCATTAATGGGTTAAACACCTTCACCAGGTGACACTACATGATAGCAGCCTTCTTAGCAATGATAGATACCCAGGTTAATTAATAGGTGGTATCAATACATAAGTTTAGCGTTTTCTTATACAATCTGTATTTATAAATGCAAGTGAAACATCGAGTAGGCTCTTTTGATCATGCCTCCCAAAAATTAAACAGTGATTAAAGGACTTGTCTTGACGGACGTTGTGAGGTCTCTGTCGAGAAATATGTATCATATTCCCTACACTGGTGTACCCATTAATGGTATATACATATATATATATATATATATATATATATATATATATATATATATATATATATATATATATATATATATATATATATATATATATATATATATATATACATATATATATATATATATATATATATACATATATACATGTATATATATATATATATATATATATATATATATATATATATATATATATATATATATATATATATATATATATATATATATATATATATATATATATATATATATATATATATATATATATATATATATATACATATATATACATATATATATATATATATATATATATATATATATATATATATATATATATATATATATATATATATATATATATATATATATATATATATATATATATATATATATATATATATATAAATGAATATATATGCATACATATCTACATATACATTTGAGAAACAGATTCTAAGCACAGCTGAACACAATGTTAACACTGTAGGAAAATACGTTACGTTCACTCACATCATTACATTTATTTAAAATTTTGCATACAGGTCCTTGAACTGTGACCTTTCTTGAATCAGTTTGGACTTTCTAAAACGGTCCCATACTAAATATCAAGTAAAGTGGCGCCATCTACAAGGTGTTTTCAGTTTTTCAGTGAAGTTTTGTTAAGATGTTCTCACTCAACTGGCCACTGGCATATGTTTACATGCATTCGTAATTAATAAGAAGGCATGCATTATTTGTGAATATGTTTACTTGGTTGATGCACAGCAAATAAGTCAAAGGCGTATTATATCAACATCAAAAGTTAATAATGATAACTATTTCCCAGAATATGTCTATCATCAGGCTTAAACATATGTCATACCTTAAGTGAAGGTTCTTGATCCTGAATGGTTGCTCGAGGGCCATAGGTTCATGACAAATACAAACTATTATCTCATTAACTCTTTCAGTAAGGATTTCAAACACTGAATAAAGGTCTAACTTTTGTTCAAACCAGACTCAATGGCGCAGTGGCAAGATTGCCGGTCTGAGTGCTGGGAGGCATGGGGTCCAGAGTTCAATCCCAGGCCGGGGGGAGTAGGGGTTCGATTCCTCTATAAACTGGGCCAACCACCGAAAACCTTCATTTCTTACTCTTTATTGTCTGTCGCCAAATTATAGGGAGAGATTACTTTGAAGAGTTTCTTATTCATTTCATATCATCGTTCATGCTATCTGTGTCGTCTGCATATACAAAAAAGCTCTCCTTTTTACATGTCTGAGCCTCCCTTAAAAGGGGAGGCGAACCCTTAAAAAAAACAAAAAAAAAACACTTTTGTTCAAAAGGGTAAGTGCATATGGAGTTCTACTTTAATTAAGTCGCTGATGCAGGTGGCATACTTTTCATAACTAACTTCAACATGCCCGGGGTTAATTAGTGCACGACCTCCAGGATTACTTTTGTCCTCCACAATCCTGGATTACACTTCTTTTGAAACAATTTTACGGTGGAGATTATTTCAAGGAAGTTTCCTGTTATTTAACTAAACTGTTTCTGTATTGAAGCTTTACATGAATGTGCTGAACAAGGGTATTGGCTTATTCTGAGCCATATCACAAACCGACTATCGACACCTTGAGAAGTATGATGGACAAAGTGTGAAAAAAGCGTTTTTGCGCGAGAGATAATTAAATTTTATTTTTCCCGACCTCTCTAGATTAAAGGTAAAGAAAACTTTATCTTTCCCGGCCATGTGAAAAAAATAATGAAACACTAATTAATATAGAAAGTTAAACAACCCTATCAATAATGGAAACATGTATTTATTTATATAGAGAGAGTTTTATTTTCTATCCTTGAAAATAAAAAGGAAATTATTGGCTCTTTCACATGGGCGGAAATATTTTCCTTGCAAAACCATTTTTTTGAAAACATTTCAAGGAGAAATGTTGATCAGAAGATAAACAACAACTCTCCTTGAAATATTTCGCAAACTTTCGTTTTATTCCCAAGTTATTTCCAAAAGTATGAAAGTAGCAGACGATACTTTTGAGGAACTCTTGAGTGTGAATAGGTTTAAGAAAATAACTCTCCTTTGTCCACGTCACCTGTCGTCAAGCTATACTTTACCATCTCCAAAACACCAGCATCCTGAGCTTAGCGTCCTGATCCGGGAGATCCGGTGGTGAGAAAGCTACTGAGTTTGTTGTACATACCAACGAGCAAGTAGATTCCTACACCTTAGATGCAGAAAATAATGGATATGTAGCAAGAGGCCAATTACTATATGCGCTATAGTGAAGGCCTGGCCATGCCGGGTTCTGTAATATGGCCTAATTGTGACGTAACTAGAAGATAAAGACCACTGAGGGCTCTCATGTTGTTTACATAACAGAGAAGCATGTGAGCCAATATGCCAATAACGCAACTTTTGGTATAGTCGCCACTGGGAGCCAGCCTGTTCAGGTTAACCGGCTGGTTTCATATCCACTTCCTTTTATTTATCCAAGGTTGCGCGAGTGATTTTCTTTACTGTGTGAGTCGTTACTACTGATTTGGAGTTCCACTCGTCGTATTTGCCTCGGCTAGGATTGCAACAGGGGCAAAAATTGTCACGTACGTATAGAACATATATCACCATGATCTCAATGCGTCGTGCTCAACGTCTATTAGGGGGGGGGGGCATATACAAAAGTCTGGTAACAAAAATCCTCGTCTTAATTGCCTTGCTCGTAATCTTCGTCTGTGCAGCGCGGTACAAGACACACGGCAATCTCCAGCCAATAATGGCAGACGACGCGAAGGAGATAAAGAACATTTTACAAAAATTCACCCAAATTTTGGAAATTTCCAATTTGACGTACATGATGTATGGAGGAACCCTACTTGGCTCGTGTCGTCACCATGGACGTATACCGTGGGATGACGATGTCGATTTACTCATAAACGGTTCCCAGAAAGAACAAGTTCGCTCAGTTTTTCAAAGTCACAGTTCAGAGTTCCATCTCTACGCGGGAGGCGACCTGTTTGATATCGTACGTGGAGTCACGTTTTGGAAATTCTACTCCCGTACGAAAAGTTTCATGCATGAAAAAATCATGGGCATGAAATTTTCAGGGATGAAAATGAAATTTTCAGGGATGAAATGAAATTTTCAGGGGTGAAAATGAAATTTTCAGGGATGAAAATGAAATTTTCAGGGATGAAATGAAATTTTTGCCCCAAATATTTTCATGCATGAAAATTTCACCCATGAAGTTGCGTACGGCCCGCGTACCCATGAAAATTTCATGGGCAAAAAAATCATCCCAGGAATTTTCGCCCCTGTTACGCAGAAATCTGCCAATAGATGGCGGTGCGGTTTGTCCAGATGATTTCTGACCAACCCTGAAAATTTCATGGTAGGAATTTTCACAAGAAAGTCCCCATGAACCGTTATCAGTGATAGCAATCAGATAAGGCGACAGTCAGAGATACAGGCACCAGATTTTAGGGGCGAAATTTTCATGGGCAAAATTTTCATGGATTGCTGCCTACACCTGAGCCCTGTAACTGAAAGATAGTAGATGGATGCATGAATGAACTCACATTACCCATACCAAAAGATTATGTGTTATGCATAATTGAAGAGTATTCATATTTTTCACAAAAGTTATACATGATTTATGGATAAACTATTTTTGCCAAGAGTTTTCGTAGGGCATAAATTATCCATAAATTATCCATAATTTTATTAGCAGACTATGCATAGTTTTCGAGAAGGATTCAAGGAGAGATAGCATTTTATCTAGGTTGATTTTTGATATCCTATCCACCACCAGGTGTCTTCAACAATCCCTTTATTAAATGAAAGAATACTTCAAACAAATAATGGCAATTTCCGGGTAACACGTTTGTTGTAACCCATATAAACCTCATATATTTCGATATTGATGTTCTGAGGAACACAGTGAACCTAATTTGGACACGCTCGCCTTTAGGATATTTGAAAAAAAAATGTATACGTATTAAATGTCTTTTTCCCCATTTCAGCTACTAATTTATCTTTAGACCAAATGGAACAAAAGCCGCAGCATGAACAACTATAATAATAATAATAATAATAATAATAATAATAGTAGCTTTTTTTACAACGATCATGCATCAAGTATATGTACTCAAGTTGGCCATGTGTGTTAAGATTTACTTTACTTGTCCAGGCCAATACATCATGAAACCACTGACCATAGAGGCATCTACAGACCATGTCATTTCATCACTGGTGCTGGCCATTGACAAAATGGGTTGGTTGTCTCAGAAAGGAAGATTAACATTTCAGGAACTAGGAACCTATTTTACTGCACCAGGAGCAGTAGCAACGGTAGTAGTAGTAGTGGTTGTAGCAGCAGCAGCACTACTGCTGCTGCTGCTATTACTACTTCTGTTATTACTACTAGTGATGCTGCTGCTTTCCTCCAATCGGTTCTGACCCTGCAGGATGTATTAGGTGGGTGACCAAATCCCTAAAAGGGCTCTAGAAATAATTTTGATAGCGTCTTTTGTTACAAGTCGTCATCCATGATTTTTCATCTCTACATAAGGTGGGCTTTACCTTTAGGATGATGCATTGAATATTTACTGCGTAAGGGAATTTTGAGGCATTTTTTGCAAAAAATCACTAAAAAAGCATGTTTTGGGGGATTTCCTTCTAGAAAATTCATTTTTTGTGATAGAAACTCAATTCTTGCGACAGATGTGGTCAAGAGGATGCTTTTGATCTTAGAATATGTTGCATTAGCGTGACTTCAATACCCCCCCCCCCCATCAAAAATGCCCAAGAAGGTGTAGTACCCGATGAAAACCACCACCTAATCCCAAGTCACTGGCAACTTTCTTAGTAGTAATAGTAGAAGTAGTAGTAGTAGTAGTAGTAGTAGTAGTAGTAGTAGTAGTAGTAGTAGTAGCACATGCAGTAGTAGATTATACCATATAAGCTTTGTTTTCACCAAGGATATTGGCTATATCAGTACACGTGTGACTCAAACAGATACATTAGATGATGCGCCACGAAGCTACTAATTGTGTCTGGCAGAGGTGTTGATTTGACGTATAAGTTTCAGATTCAAATCATCCGCCACCGTAGCGTGCTGAATTGTCTGGGGTTGGTGAAGTCCAAACGACTTCGTTATTATCTGACGCACTCGTCCGTCCCTCAAGAGACGTGTCCGGATGCTCTAAGCGCCCAGGCATCGTCCTGAGTCTTCCTGCCACCTTAACCCTTTCGGTAATGCCCT
>CAWWDR010000590.1:0-16537 GCA_963942565.1 Maea johnstoni
TATATATATATATATATATATATATATATATATATATATATATATATATATATATATATATATATATATATATATATATATATATATATATATATATATATATATATATATATATATATATATATATATATATATATATATATATATATATATATATATATATATATATATATATATATATATATATGTATATACATATATATATATATATATATATATATATATATATATATATATATATATATATATATATATATATATATATATATATATATATATATATATATATATATATATATATATATATATATATATATATATATATATATATATATATATATATATATATATCTATATATATATATATACATACATATATATATGTATATATATATATATATATATATATATATATATATATATATATATATATATATATATATATATATGTATATATATATATATATATATATATATATATATATATATATATATATATATATATATATATATATATATATACATACAGAGTATGTTAAATATTGCAAATTTGAAAACGATATATATTGTGTGATGCATACCTTTATATGGCTCCTGATAGTCGTCGATTTTCATAGGCGCTTTGTGGTGATCAGCAGTTTTTTGACGACCATCCGTTTTTAGGTATACTATAAGAAACACGAATTGAATGAATAAAGAATTTCTGCTCGTTGTTGACTGAACAAAAAAATGCTTTATCTGGTTATTAAGTAGCACCGTTGTAAGCGATACTTCTGATTTGTCGATGAGAAAGTGTTCACACATGTTTAAGGTGATGAGTACCATTGCAAGTTAGTTAAAAGCCCCATCCCAAAATAGACCTCACAGCAGCATAGTCATATAATAGGGTGTATCTTTAGATTCCAGAGTGTTATCAGGTATAGAATATCATAGCCAACCGTCCTTAGTCAACCAATGTTCTATAACATTTCAATATTTACAACTTTTCACTCAAATGACGTAGTCTCACTACTAATACAGGTAGTGGTCACTGCAGGTTCACAATTACCATAGGGATATCATTGTCTATGCCCAATAAGAAGTCAATCTGAGATTGCTGACCGTAAAGATAACATTGAAAGAAAATTTTAGTAAGAAATCTTCACACCAACTACACTTGGTAACCTCGCGGCTCATAGCTAGCAACTATTTATAGCATCCTGACCATAAGCCATTATCTTGAGATCGTCAAAGTGTATCTTTGTACAACTGTCTTTTGTTTCCAGTGCCCAGATGTGATCAGCGAGGTACGTCCACTACTATCAATGGGGTTCCCATGCCTCCACACACGAGATATCTCACTAAGCTTTTCAATGTTATGGCCTGTAAAATATTTAGCAGTCAGCAATCTCAAATTGACTTGTTATTGGGCATAGTCAATGGTATTCCTAAGGTAATTCTGAACCTGCCGTGACTATTCACGGTGGACTATTACCTTTGAAAGTAATGAGATTATGTCATCTGTATACAACGTGTTATATGAATATGCTGCGATGAGGTGTGTTTTGGGATGGGGCTTTTAACTATCTTGCAATGGTACTGATCACCTTAAGGTAGCTTATGGGATTGTTTTTACTCAACTTTTTTCCCTGCCTTTGATTGATTATTCATGCAGTACAGTGCATAACTTGTCTAAAATATTTTCTGGTGACTTATATATTATGCACTTCTGAAGTACCCGTTCAGCCTGATAAAAAGGCATGAAACATGCACAGGGTTTTCAAACGGATCTTCTACGATCAATAGGGACGTAGGAATACCTCATTTTTCTCAATTTTTTGCCTTGTACAGATATTTTATTTGATAATGAGAAATAAACTTCAACTTTCAGGTTACGAACAAGGTCCCAGACACATAGCCCTGAAGAACATGTTCAAAATAGAAACATAGAGATGTTTTACACTTCTCTTTGTAATAATTTAGGCTATAACTGTACCAAACCGAAGAAATCCATTGATAATCGGTACCTAAAATACCTGTTTGAAGCGTCCTTTTTCTGCTGAAATATAGAGAAAATAGCCAAGACATTTCCTCCTTTCATTTCAAGTGGGGTGTGATGGCATAGGCAGTCAGGGTTGATCATAAGGAAAATGGTATAGGTTTTAACATGGAATTCAAAATGACGGTCATACATTTAAGGCATATTAGCCCCATAAAGGGAATTTATGTAAATGATATCATCAATGACTTTATATGAAGGAACACTTTATCACTTACTTCGACAACTGACTATGGTTCTAAGTAACGTTCCATATCCAAACTTTAATTGGCAGCTCCGTAAAGAATTTTTGTTACAATTTCTCACGCGAAAATGGAGTGAATGAAACCATTGCTTTTCTCTACGGGAATAGCCTTGTCCAAGACCCATGGCCCTGCAGGTGATTTGGTCAGGCACACGTGCTCCATAAGCGTAGTAAAACGTTCCTATGGACCTTTGATAGATCTGGCCATAGCCTTGAACAAAGTGGAGCCCGGCTGTTTCATTGAAGTACACAATTTGCAGTGTTCGATTTGGTTCTAGTAAAAGCGCTTGAGATACACCAACTAAGCGAGGTAAGAAAAGGAATAAACATCATTAACATCATTTTGTATTGCAAATAAATATCACAAAGGTAGCTCGAAATTGCAAACATAACGCATGGAATATGAAGGGACACTGTTTAAATTTGAACAACTATCTAAACCAAATACATTACCAACTGTGACTCAGTATCTAAGGTGTCTTATCTTTAAATATACCAAAGCATATGTTTTCATAAGTACCAACATCCCTGTTGTTTAGTTAATTTATGCCATGCAACTGTACAATGTTTATGTGTAGGTCACTTTTGAGTATCATGTGTGTAGTCATAAATATTTTTTGATTAATTAATGTTGATTCCCTATAAAACAACATCAATATATCGCTTATAAATCGCTTTTAAATGAATGACACTGAAATATAATATTAGTTGTACCATTATCGATAAAATTAAACTTTAAATGGCTATTCCTGGGAATGCACTTACGGTAATAACTCTTTTTTTTGTCATCATGCAGAAAAAGGCCTTACCTTCAGGAGTATAGTCATAACATATGATACCAATTGGCCTGGTGCAATTGGTAGCAATCCTGGGGGCGTAAATTTGCGTTCGAGACATGGGTAACCACACTAAGGGTGTTCCTGGGATACCAGCACCAAAGACTGCTTGTGGCACGACTATTCCATAAGGTAAGCACATCATTGTCCAACATGCGGCAGCCACCATTTTAAAATTATCTCTATCGTCATCGTAACCACAGACATAATATCTTTGAGAGTTAAAAACAACCTCTAGTCTCCCATTTCTGCCAGATGCTGTGCCATTATGAAGTTCCATTGGAAAAGGTGGCCGAGGACAACCTACAAAGACATTTGAATGCATAAGAGGATTACACTACCGCAATACCAGGGTTCAACCAAATTAAACGAAGGTTTTTAAAAAATTTGATTGAAACTGCACACAACTGAACAAAAGAGCGACAAAGCTGATGAAAAATGGATACATCTGAGATGTTTCTCTCTTAAAAAATAGGAACCAAGCTGAGTTGAGGAAGCAACATTGGTTTGTGCTTAGCAAAAAGGTCTGGTGATAGAAATCTGAGCATGATACCAACAATCAATTATCAACACCTATCGGGAATAACCGTTGGAATTTTCAATGGGTATTCATGCCTTGTAAAGGTTGATAGGAGAAGAAATTCACCACCTTTTACAATAGGGGGCCAATTGGCCTGACCACTGGGCAACGGAAGACTCTCAAAATCACATATATTAAAGATAATCACCTCATATAATTAGCTACTGAATCATTCCAATCTGTTACTGGTCCCTAGTATATATCACTGTAAAATACCTCTCAAACACAAAAAACAATAAAGTAACCAGCTTTCCTACGTAAGACAAACTTACCTTTGCACTTTGCAATACCGTCTTTTTTGTCTCCTGCAATTTGATCCATGATTTGTACGATAGGTTCCATAATGGATCCCTGTTGTAACCATGTCTTGAAATTAGCTTTTGTAGGGTAAGCAGTCCCATTTGTGTTGCATCCATGATTTACCCACATATGCTGCAGGCACTTGAGTGTGATAGCAGAACTTGGTGTATAGCGAGAGCCACAGTCACCTAGAATACGATTTCATTATAACAAACGTAAGACATCATATGAGCGTTTGTTTATATATGGTTTCCTCATACACATTAGAGAAGGTTGTCAATGCATAACCTGTTTAACTGTATAAAGTTTTGCGCCACATGTGGTCATTGGCTTGTGTTGTAATCTTTCAGTGACGAATCATGTTGCAACAAAATAGAATGAAAATATCTTATCTTAATAAACTTAATAGAACAAATAGCTTTCAGTCGCAAAGTCACCATAAACAGTCCTTCACAACGCGGCACATTTGAATAGTTTGTAGCAGTGCTTCAGAGCCAAGTGTTTTACTACAAGGCCACAGCGATATCTATACATAGATCAGAGGAAGATATGACGTTGAATGATCATTGGTCAGCAAAACCTAGTGCAATATCTAGCCATTATGGACCAAAGACTGGACAGATGAGGTGCTGGCGCTTCAAAAGAGTTATTTACACCAAGTTGACATAATAGGTGTTTGCCCCATGGGTAGAATGTGTGAAACTTCACATACATGTCCAATGGGACCTAATGTGTGCAGTTTGACCAGGAAAAGGGCAGTGGTGGGAAAGATGCAGTAAGTCCAGTCATGCCAAAATGCCAAAGAATGACTGAAGCCATTCTTAACATATATTGTTACTGGTCGATCCAAAACAATTCCAGACAACTTGGAAGTTGGGAAGAGCTTTTTTTTAAAAGTGAGGAAACACTTAACTAGTGTTAGTGTTAATTAGTGTGAGTGTCAACTGATGTTTAATACCATGTTTAATCCCAATAGAGTTGTTCAATTTATAAAGCTTCTCCAATTGAAAAGGTTACTACCTGATGTTTATTATCATTTTTAATCCCAATAGAGTTGTTTAATTTCTAAAACTTCTCAAAGTGAAAAGGTTACTATTTGTACCTGGTGTTTTAATACCATCTTAATCCCATTGGAGTTAATTAATTTCTAAAGCTTGTCCAATTGAAAAGGTTACTATCTGATGTTTAATACCATGTTTAATCCCAATAGAGTTGTTTAATTTCTAAAGCTTCTATAAGTGGAAAGGTTACTAGTAGGCGGGTGGCCAAGTGTCAGAATTATACTTTTGATGGCGTTTTTCGTTACAAGTCGTCATCCATGCTTATGCATCTCTACATAGGGTGGGCTTTAGTGTATGGGTGGATGACATGTCTGATTTTGCTGCATAAGGGAATTTTGGGGCATTTTATGCAAAAAATCACCAAAAAAGCATGTTTTTTGGGATTTCCTTCTAGAAAATTCATTTTTCAAGATAGAAACTCAAAACTTGCTACAAATGTGTTCAAGAGGATGCTTTTGATCTTAGAACATATTGCATTAGCGTGACTACAAGGAACCCCCCGCTGTGAGTAATTTTGGGGGAAAAATCATCAAAAATGAGTGATTTTTGTAATTTTCCACAACTTGAATGTCATCCTGTGGACTATTCCAAACTCTCAACTAAATAGTTTTGCTTTAGAAAACTACCCAAGAAGGTTAGATACAGAAGTGAGTTATATTTGAATATTTTTATGACATGCTATGTTTTGGGGCATTTTACAGAAAAAATGGCATTAAAACTAGTGATTTTAGGGATTTGCTTCTGGAAGGTGCAATTTTCATAGTAGGAACTCAAAACTTGCCACAAATGATTTCATATGGATGTCTATGATTATCAAATGTTTTGTGTTAGCATGAAATGTATCTGACCCCTGCTGTGAGTGATTTTGGGGTAAAAACCTATAAAATAGTAGGATTTTTGTAATTTCCCACAACTTGAATGTCATCCTGTGGACTATTCCAAACTCTGAACTAAATAGTTCTGGTTTAGGAAGATAAACAAGAAGGTGTAGATAGAGAGAGTGAGTCATGTTTGCATATTTTCATGACATGCTACGTTTTGGGGCAATTTGCAGAAAAAATAGCATAAAACAGGTGATTTTAGGGATTTGCTTCTGGAAGGTGCAGTTTTCATAGTAGGAACTCAAAACTTGCCATAAATGATTTCATAAAGATGTCTATGATAATCAAATGTTTTCTGTTAGTATGACATGTATCTGACCCCTGCTGTGAGTGATTTTGGGGTAAAAACCTTTAAAATAGTAGGATTTTTGTAATTTCTCGTATAATTGAACAAAGGTATATCATATCTTATACCAAGATTCTAGCCTGATATTGTTGTCACAGAAAATTAACCAAAAATAGGCATGTAGGGGAAATAAGGTATGTTTGCCAACCTATGACATGCTAAATTTTGGGGGTATTTTACTGAAAAATCATCAAAAGCATGCGTTTTTTGGAATTTGCTTCTAGAAAATGCAGCCTCCAATGTAGATGTATAAAACTTGCCACAAATATGTTCACATTGATGCATATGGTTGTAGGATGTGTTGTGGAAGTTGAGATTAAATGTGGCCCCTGCTGTGAGTAATATTTGGGTAATATCCTTTAAAATCATGCATTTCTTTTGTATTTTCCCAGGCTTAAACTGTCAACTAGGAGACTATGCAAAGTACGGGTAATTTCCAAAGTTTGCCAAAGAAATCACTTAAGAATGTGTTGGTGAAGGAACTGGGTTAGGTTTGCTAGATTTCAATGATAAGCTATAGTTTTGTGCATTTTATGGAAAAAGTAATGAAATATGAGAACTTATAGAAATGTGATTTTTGTAATTGCATAGGCTCTATCATTCTATGGAACTTTGAATTAAGACCTCAGTCATGCTAGATTTTGGATCATTTTGCTGAACTATAATGTGAGATGGATAATTTTGATAGTACCTACGTACGTAGCAATCACAGTGGAACCTGTGAACATTGAGCACTCATGAGAAATTAAGAAGTGCTCCATGTATGCAGGTCCCTGACATCACAGCTAGGTCATACAGATCGAGAAACAGAGTCATTGAAACAGCATCAATATCAATTTATGGTAGAGGATAGTAGTAGAGCTCCTTCTATTACTCTCAGAGTCTAAGGTATATCTCACCCTGTTACATAAGTATCATTCTGTGAGATGTTATGTCATTTATAATTTGATATACATGTGAGTCATTTAAGTATGAAAAACAAAACACCCACATTGACCTTTCAAATCCCAGTCACTATGTGAGAAAGTTGCTAGTGACTTGTAGTTAGGCAGTGTCTTTTGCTGGGTAATCTGGTTTCCTAAACCAATTACAACAGGTTAGTCATGACATAACCATGGTAGGGCAGAAAAAGTGACAAAAAAACAAAATTCCCAACTCCAAAATGTTTGTTTGTTCCTTGATCCCAGACAGGGCATGTGAGAAAGTGATCACTGACTTGGGGTTAAGTGGCTTTCACTGGGTTACTATAGTTTCCTCCATCACTAACAACAGGCTAGTTACAATTAATTCTAAATATGGCAGAAAAAGGATGATCGAAATTCCAAATTATTGCAAGAATCAGGATTCATTTTGACTCCTCCCTATTCATATCTTCACCATACTACTCTTGATACTTCCTATTCAGCAGATTATAGGTTGCGCTGCAAAAACACTGCACAATTAGGACCACACCTTTTGTCAGTTTGCTGCCTAAAGATTAAATGCCCCCACTCTCCTAGCACAAAGCTTTGGGAAATTGGGCTCCTATCATTCACGGTTAAACAAAGAGCTGCACTCACCACTCACTAATTTAAATGGCTCAAGCCCTAGGGCAGGCGAGCCGAGCTCGAGCTGAAGTCGCCAACTCGTGAACTCGTCTTTGTTTGATACACAAACGTAACACAGAACATCTGACACAAACTTTCTTATTACTGCTTATCACTTTCATGTTTTGTTTACAATCCCCAATGTATACAGGCAGTGCTGAGCATTATACTGACCTGTGTACGCTCTATAGAAAGCAACATGTAAATATAGATATGTATTCTTCTATGCAGGCACATTTTAAAATGAAATAACCGTGTAAATGTTAGCAATTCTCCACATAGTCTGGCAGCTTATGTAGTTTCCGCGGGAAGTTCATGTTAATTGTTGGAGACATATTTTTTCTAGACCAATTTTGGATGAGGACTTCAAAAAAATATGTCTCCAATTTTTTCGACAATCTTTTCAAGGTCAAATGGTCAATGTCAAAGGTCAAAATCCTTGAAATGCCTTGTTTGGACCTGTAACAAGCTGCATTTGGTAGGAAACTCGATTTTTAGGGTAATATATACTCAACAAATAAATTTCATACACAAAAATTTAGTATTTTACACAGTAAAGTTTAAATCTGAGGTCAATAAGTACATTTTAAAGTAAAGGTTAAAGGTCAAATCAGTGAAAAATGCCTTGTATAGAAAAGGAATGAGCTGCATTTGATAAAAGTTGGTTAGAAACCCTATTTTATGATGAGACACACTTCTTCAGTAAATTTCATTAAAGCACACTTCATATTTTCAACCTCAAAGATTTTATCTAAGGTCAATTAGTCCATTCAAAGGTCAAGATCAACAGTCAAAATGCAGGAAAATGCCTAGCATGGACCGGATACAAGCTGCATTTCATTCAATATGGTTAGAAACCAGCTGTATAGGATGAAATGTACATCTAATACATGAATTTCATACACACTGCTTCAGTATTGAACTCAGTATTTTTTAAATCTGAGGTCAATAAGTACATGTAAAGGTCAAAGGTCAAATCTGTGGAAATGCCTTGTATGGACAGAAAATGAGCAGCATTTGATAAAAGTTGGTTAGAAACCAGATTTTATGATGTCATATGCGATACACTTTTCAAGTAAATTTCATTTCACTTCATATTTTCCACCTCAAAGATTATATCTAAGGTCAATGAGTCCATTCAAAGGTCAAGAACAACAGTCAAAATGCAGGAAAATGTCTTGCATGGACCAGATGCAAGCTACATTTAATTCAATTTGGTTAGAAACCAGCTGTTTAGGATGAAATACACTTTTCCAGTAAAACTATATCCACACACACTTTATTGTCCAGAGTATTGAATCAATCGTCAAAGTCCAGGTCAAATGTGAAAGAACCCTGGAAAAAGACCATTATCAATCTTTTATAGATTTCATTTACTTAGGAGAAGACTTTAATTGTTATTTATGATAAGTTTTTATTATTTAAGAAACAAGTTCAACTTTACAATCATTCTGTATACAGTGGTGCTTTCATAGCATTAGTATAATCAATACCAAATGGAGGTAAGAAAGGCCACATTTAATGTTTGATATGTAGGTCACAATCCAGCAAAGATGTCCTGTATGGGCACTTTCTTGAAGTTATTCAAATCCACCATTCAACATTACTGCACCAGTCACTGTGGTTCTGTGAACCCATGGGTATCTAACAGCACTTGAGCATTATACGAAAGTTTTCCATGACATTAATTTCCCTTTTCCAGTAAATTTGCCTGCCCTTCCATTTTGAAAATTTTTACTTGTCCCAGGCCCATGTCGAACCCTGTTACTGACAAAGCTCCAGAAAGAAAATGGACTGGTCTTGGTCAAAATTCCTATTCTTCAAGTTGCAGCTTGTAAAAAATAGTGTAAATGGGTCACAATATTGTAGTAGAAATACACTAGGTAAGGTCCCCATAGTGCTGTTAGAATACCAATGGGTTTCCAGAACCACAGTGACTGATGCATAAGGTTTGTCAAGTTTGACCATGACTTTGTCTTGGATTCACTCACCACTGTTGAATGGAGGAATTGAATAACTTCGAGAAAGTGCCCATTCAGGACCTTTTTGCTGGATTCTGACCTACATATCAAACATTTAATGTGGCTTTTCTTACCACCATTTGGTATTGGTTATACTAGTGCTATGAAAGCACCACTGTATACAGAATGATTGTAAAGTTGAACTTGTTTCTTAAATAATAAAAACTTATCATAAATAACAATTAAAGTCTTCTCCTCAGTAAATGAAATCTATAAAAGATTGATAATGGTCTTTTTCCAGGGTTCTTTCACATTTGACCTGGACTTTGACGATTGATTCAATACTCTGGACAATAAAGTGTGTGTGGATATAGTTTTACTGGAAAAGTGTATTTCATCCTAAACAGCTGGTTTCTAACCATATTGAATGAAATGAAGCTTGTCTCTGGTCCATGCAAGACATTTTCCCGCATTTTCACTGTTGATCTTGACCTTTGAATGAACTCATTGACCTTACATATAATCTTTGAGGTGGAAAATATGAAGTGTAATGAAATTTACTTGAAAAGTGCATCGTATCTGACATCATAAAATCTGGTTTCTAACTAACTTTTATCAAATGCTGCTCATGGATTTTAAAATTACTGAGTAAAATACTTATGCTGTATGTATGAAATTCACGTATTAAGTGTATTTCATCCTAAACAGCTGGTTTCTAACCATATTGAATGAAATGCAGCTTGTATCCGGTCAGTGCAAGTGATTTTCCTGCATTTTGACTTTTGATCTTGACCTTTGAATGGACTCATCGACCTTAAATACAATATTTGAGGTGGAAAATATTAAGTGTGCTTTAATGAAATTAACTGAAAAGGTGTGTCTCATCATAAAATATCGCATCTGACATCATAAAATCTGGTTTCTAACCAACTTTTATCAAATGCAGCTCATTTCCTGTCCATACAAGGCATTTCCACAGATTTGACCTTTGACCTTTACATGTACTTATTGACCTCAGATTTAAAAAATACTGAGTTCAAAACTGAAGCTGTGAGTATGAAATTCACATGTTAAGGTTTACATTTCATCTTAAACAGCTGGTTTCTAACCATATTGAATCAAATGCAGCTTGTATCCGGTCCATGCAAGGCATTTTCCTGCATTTTGACGGTTGATCTTGACCTTTGAATGGACTCATTGACCTCAGATAAAATATTTGAGGTGGAAAATAAAAAGTGTACTTTAATGAAATTTCCTGGAGAAGTGTGTATCATCATAAAATATGGTTTCTAACCAACTTTTATCAAATGCAGCGCATTTCTTGTCTATACAAGGCATTTTTCACTGATTTGACCTTTTACCTTTACTTTAAAATGTACTTATCGACCTCAGATTTAAACTTTACTGTGTAAAATACTAAATGTTTGTGTATGACATTTATTTGTTGAGTATATGTCACCCTAAAAATTGCGTTTCCTACCAAATGCAGCTTGTTACATGTCCAAACAAGGCATTTTAAGGATTTTGACCTTTGACATTGACCATTTGACCTTGAGAAAATTATCAGTAAATTTGAGACATATTTTTTTGAAGTCCTCATCCAAAATTGGTCTAGAAAAATTGTGTCTCCAACAATTAACATGAGTTTCCCACGGACCCCATATTTTCCTACATAAGCTGCCTGACTAACAAGCAAGTATTTCTTTCTTAATTGGTGGGCTGAATAATGAATATTTATTTTTAAAAAAACGCACGTCCACGAGTTCATGAGCTCATGAGTCAAAATGGTGATGAGCTCATGAGTTGATCTCACTCTGTGAGTGCAGCTCTAGTTAAACATTACCAAAATATTCCACTAGCCAGTGATGGACTACTTGTCCGCAACATTTAGTAGTCCTTCCACCTATTCCTCTTATGATAAATAGCCCATGAGCATATAATGTACTTTGATAAGACTTTCCTAAATATGTAGTACTTAGCCCAATGGACCTACACCTTTACAAGCCCTTTTTTATTTAAGCAGCCCTACCATTATTTTTTAAAAGATTTGTATAGTCACAGGCTGCAGGGTTACCTTGCGCTGTGACAGTATGCAGGTACTGTTGTGGAAATGCTCTATGTACAGAGGTAATCTATCAGGTTCCACTGTATATCATCCTCAAATACAATTTTCCAGCAAACAGTCTCAACAATATTTTGAATAATTAAAATCAGTTCTATTTTTGATACTTATACCAGAATATTAATGAAGCTTGTATTAACTTGGTAATACATTTTCCTGTTCTAACACATCTAAGACAGCATTACAAGAATTAATAGTCAGTCATGTACATGTGCATATATACTCATATTAGTGATTATATTGCATCAGATCATATCAGATTCAGTTCTGCATCCAACCCCCAAAAACAGCAATCACCCAATTACATTAAGAAGGCTGGACTTTTCAGGAACACCTTCCAGCATTTTACCTTCTCAAACTGTTTGATAACAATGTTGTATTGCAGCAAGAAAACATTAGATGTTTTTCACTTTGTTGATTTTTAAATTTGTCATCATAAAAACCACTACTAGAGAGTATTTCCTGGTCATCAACTGGCCCAGTCCCTTATACTAAGAGACATTCACTCAGGAAGAATGCTATATCACACTCAGGAAAAAAACTTTATTTTTCTTTATGTGTGATGAATGGGGAACATCCTCGAGGTAAAGCCATGTCTTCATAAACCACTATTTTGTGAAAATACTTAGTTTGTTTCCTGTGTTTTCATTCTTATAGGGTTCTATATAGGATCTTTTTTAATATGAAACACCACATCTATCTATGGTGCATTTTAGTTGTTGAAATGCTGAATGGCAAACAGTGGAAAACTCCCATTAAAGGTCAATTTGAATGCTATAAAGGGACTATCAAATGACACGTTTCTTAATATTTTACTGCAAAACGGTGAAAAATTATCCATGAATGTTAGATCAATATGTGATATAATCAAATAGTCAATAGAATATTAGTTTCAAAGTTTTTGGCCAAAAAATCACTTAAATTGTTAAGCAGAGGTCATACGACACTTAAAACACAACATCTCTATAATCACTGAAATCCTAATGAGTATCATTGTTCCATTATGAATTCCTACCATGAAATTTACTCTCTCTAGAAGCAAATCACTAAATTCACATCTTTACTACTTTTTCCATAGAATACCCAACACCATAGCTTATCATTAAAGGCTATAGTAAACGTAACTAAGTTCCATAGTCAACACATTTTTAGGTGATTTTCTGTGGCAAAATTGTGAAATCGTCTCCAGGTTAACAGTTAAGCCTCGGGAAATACAAAAAAATGCATAATTTTAAAGGATAACCCAAAAATCGTTCTCAGCAGGGGCCACATTTAACCTCAACTACCACAACACATCCTACAACCATAGGCATCAATGCAAACATATTTGTGGCAAGTTTAACACATCGACATTGGAAGCTGCACTTTGCAGAAGCAAATTCCTAAAATCACATGCATTTGATGATTTTTCAGTAAAATACCCCAAAATTTAGCATGTCACAGGTTAGCTAACAAGCCTAACATAACTTATTTCCCTTATCTGCCTATTCTTGGTTAATTTTCTGTAACAGGCTAGAATCTTGGTATAAGATATAATATACCTTTGTTCAATTGTACTAGAAACTACAAAAATCCTACTATTTTAAAGGTTTTTACCCCAAAATCACTCACAGCAGGGGTCAGATACATTTCATACTAACAGAAAACATTTGATTATCATAGACATCTTTATGAAATCATTTATGGCAAGTTTTGAGTTCCTACTATGAAAACTGCACCTTCCAAAAGCAAATCCCTAAAATCACCTGTTTTATGCTATTTTTTCTGCAAATTGCCCCAAAACGTAGCATGTCATGAAAATATGCAAACATGACTCACTCTCTCTATCTACACCTTCTTGTTTATCTTCCTAAACCAGAACTATTTAGTTCAGAGTTTGGAATAGTCCACAGGATGACATTCAATTTGTGGGAAATTACAAAAATCCTACTATTTTATAGGTTTTTACCCAAAAATCACTCACAGCAGGGGTCAGATACATTTCATACTAATGCAAAACATTTGATAATCATAAACATCCATATGAAATCATTTGTGGCAAGTTTTGAGTTCCTACTATGAAAATTGCACCTTCCAGAAGCAAATCCCTAAAATCACTAGTTTTAATGCCATTTTTTCTGTAAAATGCCCCAAAACATAGCATGTCATTAAAATATTCAAATATATCTCACTTTCTGTATCTACACCTTCTTGGGTAGTTTTCTAAAGCAAAACTATGTAGTTGAGAGTTTGGAATAGTCCACAGGATGACATTCAAGTTGTGGAAAATTACAAAAATCACTCATTTTTGATGATTTTTCCCCCAAAATCACTCACAGCGGGGGGTTCCTTGAAGTCACGCTAACGCAACATGTTCTAAGATCAGAAGCATCCTCTTGAACACATTTGTAGCAAGTCTTGAGTTTCTATCTTGAAAAATGAATTTTCTAGAAGGAAATCCCCAAAAACGTGCTTTTTTGGTGTTTTTTTGCATAAAATGCCCCAAAATTCCCTTATGCAGCAAAATCAGACATGTCATCCACCCGTACACTAAAGCCCACCCTATGTAGAGATGAATAAGCATGGATGACGACTTGTAACGAAAAACGCCATCAAAAATATTTCTAGAGCTCTTTTAGGGATTTGGCCACCCGCCTATGGCTGATGTTTTATTGCCATTTTAATCCCATTAGAGTTGGTTAATTTATAAAACTTCTCCAAGTGAAAAGGTTACTACTAGTAATACCATTGGAGTTGTTTAATATCTAAAACTTTTCCAGGTGAAAATGTTGCTACCTGATGTTATGATACCATGCTTGATACAATTGGAGTTGTTTAGTTTCTAAAGCTTCTCCAAGTTAAAAGGTTAGTACCTGATGTTTGATACCATGTTTAATCCCATTGGAGTTGTTTAATTTCTAAAGCTTCTCCAAGTTAAAAGGTTAGTATCTGATGTTTGATACCATGTTTAATCCCATTGGAGTTGTTTAATTTCTAAAGCTTCTCCAAGTTAAAAGGTTAGTACCTGTACAGTTAGTTTCATCCGAATTATCTGGACACTGAGCCACCATGCTGCATCTCTCTGTCTTGTCGAGACATGCCCCAAAGTCTCTGCATTTGTGAGTTCCTTGATCACAATCTGGAATGAAGTCCGAAATTGTTCTCAGTTTTAACTATCAAATCCCCCATATCAACGTCAATGTGCAATATCAAAGCAAAGGTTGTTTTGGGGAAGAATGCTTATACAAATGCAAAACAATACATTGTACCTTTTTTGGGTGGACAAGCTTGGTTGGTGAACTGTATTCCGTATATGGTTATGCTTGAAATATTATGCAATGGAAATAACTCAGCCTTGAAGTGCAAGTTGTGTGTACCAACTGGCAATGGCACCTTGGCATCTTCCCATGTGGATCTGATACGACCACGAGCCATCCATATAGGTCTGCTAGAGTTGTGGGAGACGCTATAGAGGTACAGGTTAGCATTGCCATGGTATCCAGCAAATGCCTATGTTAAAAAAGGAAACACTAAAAATCAGCATCAGACACAACTAAGCAATTAATATAGCTCAAATTCGAAAAAAATGTAAATTAGACAAATTACTGAAACCTTTTTACATATGTCAAAAACTATTATTTGATTTGGTGATTACAACTCTTTTTGGAAACAACAAATGTAGTAATTGAACTTGCAAACAGTTAGCCATTTCTGTTTGCTGTGTACAGATTTTTCACACAAATGGCAATGTGTTTCTTTTCCCAAACAGCAATTATGTTGGTAATACACAAAAAAGCTTTCAATATAATATTTATGTACTGTACAAGTCAATTACCCACTTACATTACAATATCATCAAGGAAATATCCATTCAAACATTTCTGAGAGCATATACATAAACAATGAAGGATAACATCATTATCTATAGGGTAAATAATGAATACGTACACTGAATGTAAACTGCAAACAACCACCGTTTGAAAGGGACACTGTTGAGGAGTCTGTAGCTGCAGCTGTATTAAAGTCTAAACCATTAGCTGTGGTAGCATTTGATAAAAATGCCCTATCAGTAGTAGTAGTTGTACCAGTACTTGCTGTAGTCAAGAGTAACTTTTCTGTAGAGTCGGTTGAATTATTGGTTGTGTGAGTTGAGAGTGGTCTTTTAGGAGTAGGTTTGGTTAGAAGTCTTTCAGTGGTAAAGTTTGTATCATTAGAGGCATTTGTCAAAAGTGCTCCTTTATCTCTAGTGATCTGATTAGTTGACATAATCTCTGTGGTATTGTTTTGGGCGATAGTGTTTAAATCGGTGTTCTCTGTATATCGTTTAAATTGGAAATTCCTGTGGTATTGTAGAGGGTGGGCGTGAAAGTGCTTGGATTACTATTGGTGTTATTAGTACCACCGATAATGGTGTTGTTCACACCACTTGTAGGTTTACGCATAGAGTGGCCTTTAGTATGCAAGAGTGTCTGGTTAGTTGCTAATGCAATGAAGTGATATTCTGAGTGATTGTTAAACAATGAAGGCAACTCAGTTTTGTTTTCAATCGAATCCGAGTGATTAAGGTTTGTGATGCTGTAATTACTTTTAATAATACTTTTTC
>CAWWDR010000593.1:0-13478 GCA_963942565.1 Maea johnstoni
AGAAGTAGTAGTAGTAGTAGTAGCAGCAGCAGCAGCAGCAGTAGTAGCTAGTAGTAGTAGTAGTAGTAGTAGTAGTAGTAGCATGTGATAATGAGTTGCTGTAGATTATAAATGTCACTATTTATGATCATTTTACATATAATTTTAATAGTATAATAATCAGTATAATAATAACGTATCATTGTTATTATAAAGACCGAAATTTTTTCAAATTAAATTGATATCATTATTATTATTATTATTATCATTATTATTATTATTATCATTATTATCATTATTATTATTATTATTATTATTGGTATAATTATTATTATTTTTTATTATCAATGTTATCATTATTATTATTATTATTATTATTATTATTATTATTATTATTATTATTATTATTATTATTATAATCATTATTACATGTACATGTATCACACACTTTATCATTATCATTATTGTCATTTTCATATTCTCATTAGAATAATTACCAACATAATATACCATCATCAGTATCACAATCGCCATTTACACTATCATAACTCTGCAATATAGTTTTACTTGAGAATTGATGCCAGTATAAAACTGTTTTAGGGAAGTAAAGGCATCAGTGAAAAAAGCTGAGAGGACTCACAGGATAGTCTACTTGGTACGCCACGGCCAGGAGACAGCAAAACCCAGGCCAACGTACATGCTCACTACAAAAGGTTTGGTAAAACACGCACACACACACACACATACACATACACACACACACACACACACACACACATATATATATATATACATATATATATATATATATATATATATATATATATATATATATATATATATATGTATATATATATATATATATATATATATATGTATATATATATATATATATATACATATATATATATATATATATATATATATATATATATATATATATATATATATATATATATATATATATATATATATATATATATATAAATATATATATATATATATATATATATATATATATATATATATATATATATATATATATATATATATATAAATATATACATATGTGTATGTGTATATGTATATATATATATATATATATATATATATATATATATATATATATATATATATATATATATATATATATATATATATATATATATATATATATATATATATATATATATATATATATATATATATATATATATATATATATATATTGACTTAGTGTTGTGAGGTGTGGGGTCTTGAGTTCAATCCCGTGAATGGGGCTAATAGGGGTTCGATTCCTCTATACAATAGTAGCCCAGTAGAACAATAGATTTCATTGATTGTTCCTGGATGTACTCTGGTTGCCCTCATTGAGAAAAAATTGAGTTGATCATTAAAATTTCAAAATGTGAAATTGTCTCATGTTTGAAGTTTATTTTCTATAACTTACGAGTTATGGAACCTTTATCTGACACTTTAAAAAAGATGAAGATAATAGTGAAAAGGAACTGCTGCAACATTAGCACTAGGTTCGCTATGTACACATCACTAGGGAAACAACAATTGCCCAAACCTAGCATTTGACACGTGCTGCATGATAACTGTGTAGTTGGGTGGTCTAAGTATGGTTATTTTACCCGAAGTAGTAGTAGTAGTAATAGTAGTAATAGTAGTAGTAGAAGTAGTATAATTAGAAGTAGTAATAATAAAAGTAGTAGTAGTAGTAGTAGTAGTAGTAGTAGTAGTAGTAGTAGTAGTAGTAGTAGTAGTAGTAGTAGTAGTAGTAGTAGTAGTAGTAGTAGTAGTAGTAGTAGTAGTAGTAGTAGTAGTAGTAGTAGTAGTAGTAGTAGTAGTAGTAGTAGTAGTAGTAGTAGTAGTAGTAGTAGTAGTAGTAGTAGTAGTAGTAGTAGTAGTAGTAGTAGTAGTAGTAGTAGTAGTAGTAGTAGTAGTAGTAGTAGTAGTAGTAGTAGTAGTAGTAGTAGTAGTAGTAGTAGTAGTAGTAGTAGTAGTAGTAGTAGTAGTAGTAGTAGTAGTAGTAGTAGTAGTAGTAGTAGTAGTAGTAGTAGTAGTAGTAGTAGTAGTAGTAGTAGTAGTAGTAGTAGTAGTAGTAGTAGTAGTAGTAGTAGTAGTAGTAGTAGTAGTAGTAGTAGTAGTAGTAGTAGTAGTAGTAGTAGTAGTAGTAGTAGTAGTAGTAGTAGTAGTAGTAGTAGTAGTAGTAGTAGTAGTAGTAGTAGTAGTAGTAGTAGTAGTAGTAGTAGTAGTAGTAGTAGCAGTAGTAGCAGAAGAGCGGAAAAATAATCCCAACGCCTATTGGGAACAAATATTTCGAATGTATTTTCTTCACTAGGTATTTCTACCCGGTATTTCTGCCTCTTATAAGGGAAGAATTATGTTTTTAAAACTATTATAAGTAGTGTGTAAATAGGTTAACTCAGAGCATGAACTACCTACAGTACAGCCATTTAATTCCTGCACTATACATCCTGTACAATACTACTATTCCTGCCGACCATACATCTGCCAATGCCTGGTTGTACATACACCCATGGATAACACGTCAAAAAATTGTCAGCCACGCCAATGACCCACGTAGCTTGCGAGTCAAATCTACGTTAAGTCTTGAGGTCATCCATGCCTAGGAGACTTGGGGGGAGGGGGTCGGGGCAATCGGGCGTGCAGTCGTGTATTATGCCTGGGTTCACCGTTGCCCATGCATTTAGTGCAGGAATTATATGTCAGCACTGTACATTGATTTGTATGTAATGCAGGGATTTAGCCAGGATTTTCATGACAGGGTGTCCAAATTGGGATTTCAAGAATTTAGGGTGTCCAAAATCCCTGATTGAAAAAGCAAAAACCTTTACACTGATTATACACATTCACAAATAAAGCAGTTATATGCTTAATTCTTCAAGAAATGTCTTTGTTATTATTTTGAAGTTAAACCTTTTAGAAATTTAACTTGGAATTAGTATTTATAAAAAAAAAACATACCAAAAATCTAGGGTGTCCTTTTACCTAAAATCGGGTATTTTTCATGAACCAGGGAATCAGAAAGACACCCAGACACCCTGCTGGCTAAGACCCATTGTAGCTTGCGAATCAAATCTACGTTCAGTTTTGAGGTCATCCATGCCCAGGAGACTGGGGGAGGGGGGGGGGGATCGGGCGCGCAGTCGGTATTGTGCCCGGGCCGCCCATGCATTTAGTGCAAGAATTATATGTCGGCATTGTACATTGAGTTGTATGATATGCTATGCTACAATAATGTTGTGTCCTCATTTCAGGTTCAGCTCAGATGATGCGGACTGGTGCCCGCTTGAGGCAGACAGGCATTCAGTTCGACACTCTCCATATCATGTCAAGGACCCATGCTGTTATGAACTCCGGGATTATAATACAGAGCATAGTAAAAGCCAGAAAAGTGCAAAAGAGAACCGACCTACCCAAGAGGGATATGGTACCAATCAAACCAGACCCCTCACACTCAGCAGTTTGAGGTGCAATACACGCACATACCAACACCGAAAAGGTAGTCATTTATAATATATATATATATATAAATATATATATATATATATATATATATATATATATATATATATATATATATATATATATATATATATATATATATATATATATATATATATATATATATATATATATATATACATTGTATATGTATATGTATATGTATATATATATATATATATATATATATATATATATATGTATATATATATATATATATATATATATATATATATATATATATATATATATATATATATATATATATATATATATATATATATATATATATATATATATGTATATATATATATATATATATATATATATATTGATAAACGATTGATGGATATTTATAAATAATAGTTATTGATATTTTATAAATATTATTACAAATCATGCACTGATTAATCATCTATATTATCATTTATATTAATAAGTGATTAATAAGCATCCATGAATGCTTTTCTTTATATTTCCAATTATTCATAAATATCGATGATTGTATATATATCTATAAAAGCTTTACCAATATTTATTGATAATCTATAAATATTTTTAAATCATATATAGATATTCATAAATATACGATTGAACTGTCTAAGTTTTATTTTCAACCCATCAATATACCATTACCGTAATTGTTTTCTCCACCAGCAACAACAGCCAATTGTATTACACCTAAAACATAGCTGTAATAATTAGAAATCCACATACTATGTAACTAGCATAGCTAGTCACAATTAAACCTTACCATAGCTGCGAACTTTATAAATGCTAGATTATGTCAGTAGACGATGTATATCAACTGCATAATCGTGTACTCAAAGACAAAAAAAATAGGAATAAGCATAAATGTCTCTTTTTGCACCACAGTGCATCCAAAACATTTATGGAACTTTTCATATGTAATATGCTTGGTACATCAGATTGATATTACGTTGTATGTTTTTGATCATAAATTATGCTTTATTAGCATCTTCTGATTGGTTCTTGAAGTTTTACAGCATATCAGCTGCTTCAATGTTGTCCAAGAGCTTATTTATTACGTGTGGTACAACAGCAAAGAGGAATGTCACCAAACATTTCAAGATAGTTGTATGACATACTGTTCATTTTTCTTTTAATTTTGTATAGGTTTCAACGAAGGACCTGGATAAGGCTAATGCAATATTTAATAAATACATCAAGATGATCCCACCCAAAACAGGGCGAACTTTGCATGAGATTATCGTAGGACCTGAGAATATCTTAAGATATATTATACTAAAGTAAGTTCTTTAATATATATACTCTACAGTTCCTTGTTTTGGTACCGACTTATATGTAATGTTTTATTCATTCAATTTGTGTGTATTTGGTATGGTCGTAATTTAACGTGGTAATTTAAATGAAAACATTAAATGTAAAAGAAAACATGAACAAATACAGATCTAAAACATATATCTTGGATAAACAAGTGCATAGAGGCATAAGATAAACCTAGATTATTTCTAGTATTTCGTATTATCTTTTCATAGAGCTCTTCAGTTTCCGGTGGAGGCGTGGTCTCGGATCATTCTCGCCCATGGGAGTATCACCCGACTGGACATAGCATATGATGGAACGGTTGTTGTACAAGGTCTAGGTGATACAGGACATATCGCACCATCTAATATCACGTATTAACTGTACACAGTATTGTTGACATTCACAGGACATGTATCACCGTCTAGTATCACCAGAGATATCCATAACCTCGTACAACCTTATGTATTACATCTCTGATATCACATACTAGCCTACAAGGTCTGGGTGATACAGCCTAACAGGACATATCCCGCCATTTGATATCACATTCTAGACGTACAAGGTCTTGGTGATACAGGACATATCCCGCCATCTAATATCACATACTAGCCCACAAGGTCTCAGTGATACAGGACATATATCACCATCTAATATCACATATTAGCCTACAAGGTCTGGGTGATACAGGACATATCCCGCCATTTGATATCACATTCTAGACGTACAAGGTCTCGGTTGTACACGACATATCTCACCATCTAATAGCACATACTAGCCTACAAGGTATGGGTGATACAGGACATATCCCGCCATTTGATATCACATTCTAGACGTACAAGGTCTCGGTGGTACAGGACATATCTCACCATCTAATATCACATGGTGATACAGGACATATCTCACCATCTAATACTGGTATCACTAACCTACAAGGTCTCGGTGATATGGATGACTTCGGGTGAATAGCAGGCCGGACCTCACTTTCCAACAAGGCGTAACTAATTATATCACATACTACCTACACAAGGTCTCGGTAATACAAGACATATCTCACCATCTTTATTTACTGATTGGACTTTCAGTTACATGGAAATTGTACCGGCGAACAATAAGATAGCGATATTAGCACTCTGCCCATATGCGCCATAATAACATCCCCGTCTTTATTAAATTCTTAATTGAACTTGCTGCTGCTGTTCCCGTTCACCGCTATACTTAGATCACGCTATCCATGGCAGTACCATAATTGCGCTATATAATGTTCACGCCATATTTAAGTGATTTACAGTAATAGAAATTGCGTGGTGATGAAGTCATGATGATGGAACTGCTTTACAACTCTACAACTGTTGCTGGTATCTTTTGCCAGATTCTGCACTTAAATAAACACATTGGGATGGTGTTCTTAAAGCTATTGTTTTAAAGAACTATGGATGATCCATGTTCATTCATGTTCATTTCAACTTACCGTAAATTCTCGCAAATCTCGGACACTTTTTTAATAATTTCGATTTTCGTTGGCTGATGTTGGCCGAAATTTTCAGAAAATAGCGATCAAAGCTCAGACACTGTGGCCGAAATTATAGTGGCCGAGATTCCTAGGGCGGCCGAGATTTCCGAGAATTTACGGTATAAAATATTACATATACACAATACCTCCATGTCTTGTATTTCGAAAACACAAACCATTGTAATAGTATTGTCCAGGTGTATGTCTCTTGGGTTAAACACAATTGATACACAGTAGGAGGTCTTAACACATATAAACAATGTGTACAGTGCCCACTGCGTTGTAAAACTTTTTTTTAAAATAAAGTCAGTTACCCTATATTTTTAGAAATGGCGTTGTGTTATATATTTCCCCGTTTTAATATAACTCAACCTTGTCATTCTGTATTGCAAATAGTTCTCCTGCTTTTCTCTCTATTTCTAATAATCTCTCAAAATGATTGATGGAATATACCTTTCTTTTGTCTCTCTTTTGGTGTATTATTTTTTCCCACTAATATACATAGGTTGAACAATCTACCACTGTCTACATCAGCTCATAATTGATTAAAAATCGTTGCGTCTAAAAATCCTCGCATTCCTGCCACCCTTGGTTTCTCCTGGAATAGCCTTGAGTCAAAAGACGCTTATACACTATGTCAAAAGAGAATCAAAAGAGAATGCAATACAAATCCAGTGCGTTTTAAAATGCCAATATTTTGTCGGATTATTACTTTTGGAATTACTTAAGATATATCTTTATTGAAGAAATATGTATTCAATCTAATATTGATTTCCAACTCTATCAAAAAATTTAAATGGACATTTGGCCATAATAGGGCATCTCGAATTAGTTTTATCATCAAATAGAATGAAACTAGCGATTTTGGCATATATTTGATACTCCGGCGGTGAATGACCCGAGTCATACAATACTGTGTTTAAATTGTATAAAAGCAATTGCTGGTGAAGATTTTTTCAATTAGATGAAAATCACTCGATCTATTAAAATATATGCGTCAGGGTAAGACTTGTGGGCTGAATGTTTGTGACTCAGGATTTAGGGTGAGGGCACCTCAGCTTGTGGAACCTACGTTAGCTGGATTAGTTCCATTTTTTGCCGCCAGGTAGAGACTGCGTCCAACATGGATGATGAGAATATTTTCGGGAGTGTGGCCTTACATCACCATGCAAGTGGATTGGTTGGTCAACTCCTCACTCTTGAGATAATTAGCCAATCCGAGTGCACGCTGATTATCAAGAATTATATTTTTATAGTATACCACCTGTTCTTTCCTGAGTAGATATATTCCATTAGATTACCCAGAATTATTGTTTACTATGGAAGTGTCGCAGGCAGGCAGGTGTCCTCAACTTTGTTGCCTTCAAACGCACTTTAGGTCACTTTTTTAGGAAAAATCCCTCGTTGATTTTGGGCCCCTCATTGAACAAAAGTCAAGGAAAGTTTAATAGTCATCCTTAAAAGCTATATTTGTGCTTGTGTTATAATAAGTAAAATCGAAAAAAAAAAGTATAAATATAGTTTTTTCAAGTTGCTCAATTGGTGTCAGGTCAACCATAATTAAGCCGCTTATTTTCCTTTTTTTTAGCTCCCTCTCGCAATGATTTTGAGAAAAAAAATCAGCCTAAAACAGAAAAAAGTTGCGTTAGGAAGGTGGGATTGCACACACATACATATGCAAATGTGAGTTTATAATATTGCTGTCGTTTTTACACAGTTTTCTGCCTCATAACTCTGAAGTGTCAGGCACCTGTGACAGAACTGATTACACTGCAGACGTACCAGTCACGCTGGGCAACACAAGTACAAGCATGCGTCTACTGCGCACTAGAGATAATGTGACTGTATGTTTATTTGCCGAGGACTGCATCTACCTGTTAAGTTTATTCCAACAAGTCGTTGAATTAAATCCTTAAAGTGGGTAGCTGCATTTCATACACCTAACTCATCTCTGTGTGTATGTATGTATGTTTATTGACTGCGAAACTCATAAGTTCTACAAAAGCATACAGAATCAATCAAAAATCAGATAACAGAACTAAACAAAAATAACAGAACTTGAACAAAACTACAACTTTGAGGTTCGTGCCATTATATAATGGTTATAATAAACAGATCTACACAATCAAGAGTAAGAAAAACCAAAAGGAATAATAATAATTATTAAATTACATATAGTATTGCCTTGTGTCCTACATGCATGTAATGACTAGATATGTTCATTTACCGTCTATCCATCAATCGACTTGGGTTGTTTATTAGCCAATACCGGATCTGTTTTTGAGTATTCTAATATATGACTGCATAGCAGACAACTAGCTAACCTACCGATGCTCATAGGGGCCGGCAACCCCCTTGTTAGAAAATGCAACATTGGGAAAATATTTGAAAATAAAAATAAAATTCAGAAAATCAGTGCACTTATTTTTGATCGAACTAAGTAGTGCTCTAAAGTAGCGCTTGTATATGCCTTATCATTTTTTTAATGCTTTCACTGAATTTCAAACCAATAGGTGGATGTAGCGAGCATTCCATACAAACGGAGATGTCGTTTTCCTGCAGAAGTTCCCATACAGTCAACTTTTATGAAAGTAGTCTTGTGACCTATTCATAATTAGAGATAGGCCCGGGGTAAATACATGTACGTCAAATCTGTTCTAGAATAGTAGTATGTGCTTGCAAATACAAACGTCACATGAATTGGGATAATAACAAGGTAGGATTTATTTCCGGAATGACTTTCTACACATTGACCACTGGAGTTATTGAATCTTCCTGTAATAACCTGCAAAATAATTTGAATTCAATGTCACCAAAAACTGTTCCATACAATGTTATATTAATCAATCCCTTAAATATTTTGTTGGTTCTTGAATTATATTGCATCAGTTAAAAGTTGAAAAGATTTAGCGCGTATATCTTTCATATGATATATCTTTCATGCCCTTTTGGGCCAAATTTCGATTTACTTACTTATAAGATATTCCCAATTAACAAATTTATGAATCAATTAATGAAAGAATTAATTAATCTATGCATTTTAAGCAACAATATATAAAGATTATCAAGGAAGTGGCAGGGTCAACGAATTGTTTATTTCTGCACACACAAAACACCCTATAGATGCTGCTGCCCATATCATAAGTTAGTCTGAAACCTCTCATACTTTTTATTAAGATCCAAACTATTTAGAAAAGCCATCGCTAGAAGAACCTTTATGCAAAATTTGCAATAAACTAATGGTTGTGGCAGAGCGGAATTGTTTATCTCTCTCCTTGAGATTTTCGAAATACACAAGCTCCATGTGCATTTTTAGTAAAGCCCTTACGCAATAGATGGCAGCACGGTAAAGTTTGGATTGGGTTCAAGGTCTAGGTCGTTGTGGCGGGTTACCCGGATCTTCCGCCATTTTTGACTGGAGGCGGCTGTCAACAACTGTGGGAGGGAAAGTGGGATTGAGTAGTTCAAGAATTATTAAGCAAGTCTGCTCAATTGGCAAGTGTAAGTCGACATCGTGAGAGTTGCGGAGCATTTATTTCATCAGTGCTACTCGATCAATTACTTTGATAGAGGGTCTTTCACCTGGCGTCAACTTCGGGGCTTGTTGACCAGTGAGTGAGTGACTGTTGTCATTTGGCTGAAGTTGAACTAGTGAAGTCAAAGTGGACCAAATACAATGGTGGTGTTTTGATTTCCAAAAGTGGACTATGCTTTAGACATATGCCTTACCAGAAAAACAGTTAAAAGCAAGCAATCAAGATGTTCCCTTTTATGAAATCGAAGGAAGAGAGGGAGCGAAAGAAAAAGGAAAAGAAGGAGAAGAAGGAAAGTCTAAAGAGAGCGAAAGATAAGGACAAAACACAACCTCTCACCCAGGATGAATTGCAAAGATTGGATGAAGCGAAGAGAGGACTATTTATGCAAGGGTCTAGTGACGAAAATCTTCCTCAATCTGGAAAGGTTGGGAATCTAGTAGCGGCATATTCTCATAAATTCACCCCGCAATTGGCACCCTACGATGTAGTCGGTGCTTGGCAGCAGAGAGAAAAGCACAGTCCTAGCCAGGCGAGCGATAGTAGTGAAACCAGTAGTGTCGGATCCTATGGAGTCGATATGGAAATGATGAAAAGGCCTACAAAACCTGGTCCTTCAGTTGGCCCCAGACCACCCCACAGACCAAAAAGGGGTATTTTAAAGGGAAAATCCAACTATGGTCCAGAAATCCCTAATCAAGGTGTACGTGCCACAACTGGGTCCTTAGATGATACTGTAACACTGGAGGAAAATACAATTTTAAATGAGATGATGTCGGGCCAGCTTGTTAACAACAAGGGTAGCGGGGATGATTCTGATTTGCCCCCCGATGAGCCCCCTCCGCCCCTACCTGATTCAGGGCCACCAGCTAATGGGGAAGTATCCGACGAGCACACGTATGAAAATGTTGTGATATCGAGAACCAGTGTGACGCACTCCTCATCGTTGAGCGGGACCATTCCCGAGGATGCAGTAGCACATTTCGAATCACGCGAGAAAAGCTATGATGTGGATTTGCCCCTACCCGCAGTTGCTCCACCCAAAACGCCGATAGCTAGAGAAATTATCTTGCAACGCCAACCCGCTGGTGATTTTGGCTTTTCTTTGCGTCGAGGATCAGTTCTCGAAAGAGGCTTGGGAGATAACAGCGAACGCAAACGAATGGTGATTTTCGCAGAGCCCGGAAGTGGGCCAAAGAACCAAACTGGATTACTACCCGGGGATCGCCTTATTGAAGTGAATGGTGTGAATGTTGAAAATTCAACACGAGAAGAAATTATCGATTTGATCAAGAAGTCGGGTGATTCTGTTACGCTGAAAGTACAGCCAATTCCGGAGCTGAGCGAATTAAGTGTTCGGTCTGGATTAGACGGTGGAGAATCCGTGCCCCTTGCTGAAGAGAGGCTCAAAACAGGAACCCTACAACGTTCAGGCAGTCTTCGCTATAAGAATCAAGTGGTAAGTTGAACCATTACAATTTTACAAGACTTCACCTCTGCATGAGGTCACCTAATGGTCTTAGCCAGCAGGGCGTCTGGGTGCCTTTTTGGTACTACTTTTTGGACACCCAAACCATTAAAAAGAACCCCTCAGGACCCATTTTTTGTGTGGAATTTATAATAATCTCAATCTCAAGCTTATAATTCAATTTTTTCATCTCCTCATTATTCCCATGACATTGTTTAATGATATTATGCCTTATTTTGATGAATGTATACGTTTTACGTTTATGGTTGAAATATTGTGATCCCTCTTAAAAATTTGGACGCCCAAAAATGTTACAACTGCCAATTTTAGGCACCCAGTTTCTAAATCCTGACTAAGACACTGGGTCACCTCTTTGACCCATTAATGCTAACAGCAGCCAAAAACATTCATACAATTTTCAAGAAAATTTTCAGATGATATCGTAATTGGATAAATATTTGTAGGAGAAATTAGGTCACATGGCTCGAAATTAGGGGGTGCCAGGAGCCGAGGGCTCCCTTGAATTCTCCAATGGCTCCCTCAAAATTCTGCAGGGAGCCCAAAAATGTACTGGTTTCTATACACAACACCTGTAGGTTGCTCTTGAAGATGACATTGGGCTCCTTGGAAAAAATCTTAATTTCGAGCCCTGGAGGAATACTAATTGCTAACTCTCCAAATATTTTGTTCAACCTTTCTTAATTCTGCAGTTAACTAAAAGATCATAGATCTAGACAATTTTTAAGAAGAACTCAAAGCATTAATGGGTAAAAGCAGGGGGCTCCATATATAGTGTGCACATAGATCAGCATGCAACCGCTGAGATCTTCACATATCCATTTAGCACTTTTAAACTGGTAAATTATCGTACAGCATGGTCATTTGGTCAGTATCTATCTAGAGCCTTCCATATAATTTGGATGAACTTTCATTAATTAATTATCCTGCACATGTAGTCCATATTCATGATTGAAGCAGATATACTTTTGCAAATGACTTTTAAAATTGTATACAGCATTAATTATTCGATTGAGAGTGATGGGGGTATGGTTCTAAACACACTTTGTACTTCAAATATTTACTGAAATAGTCAAATAGGAAATAGTCTCAAAAAGTCACCAAAATAACCAAAACAGTCAGGGGGTTAAAGGCGCTACAGGCATGAATGGCCATGGTCCTCTTCAGACCTCCACCTCTCATGAATAATCATTCGAGAGCTGACTTTCCCCTGAAGGTGTGTCCCAGCTACAGGGTAGAGGATATCCTACCCTTAAGTAGGAGATTAAGTCAATACATAATGCATCACATACAAAAATAAACACAGCACATGGTCATTTTAGGACACTTGCCAGCAGTGTATTTATCTACTGTCATCTCTTTTTAGCCTAGACTGAATATTTTTTTCAATGGTACCTGTAGTGGCTATCGTTTTATCAAGAATTTCGATTGATCAGCGGATACACAACTAGATGGTCTCGCTCAACAGCCAAGACATTACTCCTAGCCCAGGTGTTGATGAGAACCACTCAAGAGACCGTACCTTCTGTGCATGTGTAACTTCCTAGATACAATTTAAACAAGTACAAGAGCCCTCATTCTTAAGTCTCCTAATGACTTCACACTGAGGCGATATTAGGTGTGTCCAGTGCTTTACAATGGACCCTAGGGTTGGGAATCGGTTGCAATTTCATGATCGATAATCAGTTACAGCCAACCGATCGATTATCGATCATAATCAGTTCATCGCACATTTGCAGTAATTGGGTACTAGAGGTCTAGAGCCGAATAATAAGTGATAGTCTATGACAATAACTTGCTATTAGCACCTACCTTAACTTTGTTTTGAAGTGTTTTTGGGGCTTAGTTTCATAGCAAGAAAGCTGACAACTTGTCTGTCATTTAGTTCTATATTTTGCCAATATGTGTCACCCTTTCCGATTATTATCGATTGCCAGTTTTGTAATTAACCAGAATCAGAGAGGTAAACGATTGGTTATCGATTATAATCGATGATCGTCCCAACAATAATGGACCCTATGATAATTGGTCTGTGGTGACCAATCCATGTTTTCTTCATCTATGGTTTTGTACAAGTTTATCAGCCATGCCTCCAAGGGGCATGATATAGCTACCAGACTATTATTAAAGCCCAGGAGAGATGTAG
>CAWWDR010000598.1:0-16549 GCA_963942565.1 Maea johnstoni
AGGGCTGTAGGCAATTGCAAACAAGTTGAGATATCATATTCATTTTGAAACGTCCTCAAAATCAGTAACAATTATGAACTCACCTTTGAGCATTCGAGACATATATATATATATATATATATATATATATATATATATATATATATATATATATATATATATATATATATATATATATATATATATATATATTTATATATATATATATATATATATATATATATATATATATATACATATATATATATACATATATATATACATATATATATAAATACATACATACATACATACATACATACATACATATATATATATATATATATATATATATATATATATATATATATATATATATATATATATATATATATATATATATATATATATATATTTATATATATAAATATGTAAAAAAATATGTATGTATGTATGTACGTATGTATGTATGTATGTATATATGTATGTATGTAGGTATGTATGTATGTATGTATATATATATAAATATATATATATATATATATGTATATATATATATATATATATATATATATATATATATATATATATATATATATATATATATATATATATAAATATATATATATATTTGTATTTGTAAAAATGCCCGTGGAGTACCCATTGGGTACCTATAGTAGGAAAGATATGGTTAGGGTCGGATAGTCCATTTTACAAGAAATCGTACATTAATCATGTGTATCGACCTGTTTACCTAATCAGATTCCGCTTAGATACGTTGTGGCAATGGGCAGCATGATAAGATTATATACACACACACATATATATATATATATATATATATATATATATATATATATATATATATATATATATATATATATATGTATATATATATATATATATATATATATATATATATATATATATATATATATATATATATATATATATATATATATATATATATATATACATATATATATATATATATACCTACATACATACATACATACTTACCTACATATATATATATATATATATATATATATATATATATATATATATATATATATATATATATATATATATATATATATATATATATATATATATATATATATATATATATATAAATATAAATATATATATATATATATGTATGTATGTAGGTATGTATGTATGTGTGTATATAAATATATATATATATATTTATATATATATATATATATATATATATATATATATATATATATATATATATATATATATATATATATATATATATATATATGTGTGTGTGTGTGTGTGATACTAGTAATTCATTCACCACTTATGATGAATCCTCGCACGTTAGGCCTACCTAACACACATACTAAAGGAGGACACCATAAATAGTGCAGTGGCAAGGGGCTTAGAAGTGTATTACTTTCACATAAGCTAATCTGTATGTGAGGCTTTAGTTCCCCTTTAAGTCAAAATCTGCTGATTGATTCATTTGAATAATGACCTTAAAACTCCTCTTATAAACAGTTTTACATGTTATTGGCATACTAGATCTAGTATTATTCAAGTAGAAAACCAAGAAATTGTATCAGATCTTATGATCTTTAAGAATTATGTACATATTGACTTGAAAACGTTTTTCAAATATTCTGATCAGATTGAGCTCTGCTTGTTCATATCTTTTTGTTGGTAATCTTTCCAATGACTGTTGTACTTATTGAGTTATGGCTGGTAATCTCATGACACTGATTCAAGATGGCCGAAAGACAGGAGTGCGAGTTTGAGCTCTGCAATGTGGATGAAATTTTGGATGGATTGAACCCTAATATAATTGATATTCTTAGACAGTCGGGTGAGATAGACGATGGTGATATTGAGGTGGAGTTGTTGGACGGATTCTCGAAAGAGGAGATCAATGAAGCAAGGTTGAAAATTTTCCTTTATGCTAAACAAAAGGTCGCAAGATGCCTCACAAGTCCGAACGTTGGGGGGATTTTCGGGTTTGAATACGACATCTCGACACTTGAAGACGGTCTTTTGTCCTCTCATGCCATCGACCAATGGGAGCTCGTAACCAGGAGAAAGAAGTGTAACTTTGCAAAAGACGCATTCGAGCTACTCGCGTTTTGCCAATGATGTTCCTTTCCCGCGAAACTGGTGAAAGGCCTGTTCTTGTACAAAGGATCTTTTGAAAGTGTTCCCGAGGCAGAATCCGCTGCGATAGAGAAATTAAGGGAAGACATCGACCAGGCTGAGGGAAACTACTCAGTTGATATAGTAAATGGTAGAGGAAACTCCGAAACCCATCTAATCACCATCTACCCTGACGAGAACAACGGAGCTAAGGCAGCTGAGAACCGAGCTAGCGACTACGTGGGTGATAGTCATAGAGTGGACACCAGCGAACGAGTCGGTCTCTGTCCAACGTGTGGTGAACGGAGCCCAGGCAATCCCCTAGCTGAAGTGATTAATTACTTTGTGAGTATGTCAGAGAGGGTAATGAAATCTTTTGGTAATAGTGATCGCGCGTCCAAATCAGCTTATCAATACCATTGGGAGTACATTGAGAAGCTTGTCCGTGACACTGATGACAAAATGAAACAAATGATTAGGTGGCAAAAAACTGTCGACGACAGGTTAGCGTTGCTAGAGAAACAGGGTGGTGATAAGAACATGAACAATGTTGTGCCTGTCGACGACTATGACAGTGATAGCTCGAGTGACCCGAACGAACCACCACTGAATGCCGTGTCGCAGCGAATCAATAGAGCAGGTACGGGTGCGAGGACTAAGGTGAATGCTGTAGTTGAGAAAACGAAACCGAGCACTGTTGTACGTAAACAGTTCCCTGCAAGGAGTATTCACGAAACACCTAACCCTAGGTTGAATCCTGGGAAGGGGAAAACGGTCGCGAAAAAGAATGCACCTAAGAAGGCAAATGGAGGTGTGGCCAGCGTACAGTCCCTGGAGGACGAAAACCCGTACGCGCCTCTAGAACGTGCACAAGAGGTGATGGTTGTGGACGTTAAGGCTATGAAAACACCCGTGAGAGGGAGAGGCAGGGGTCGGAAAAAGGCTGAACAAACACGTCCAGGCCCGAGCATGTTAAAACAGACTGTGAACAATGACAAAGGCGATAACAGGCCGGGTAAGAGTGTTGCCTTGTCACCCGAACTTGATAAGACTGTCAGTAGTAAAGATGTGTCTCACGACACTTCTACTGAATCTCATCGACCCCACGATATTTCAACATCGTGTTACGACGAGGACGATGATGACGCTGACCATCCACTAGACAATGAGAATAAGGAACAAGGGAGCAGCGACTCATCTAGCGACGACGACGACGAACTACCACAACGAGATGACTACCGAGACAACGACGACGACAACACAGGCATGCGCGACGGTCCACACTATCATGTCAACAACACGACAACGGCGACTTCCGGTAAACGCGACACTGGAGTAGGAAAGGGGCGAAAATGCACAAGCACTCGTGAGGCGCCAATCGACTTCCACCAACAAAATAATGGTAAGTCCACGGCGCCGGCTAACAAGAAACATAAGGTAGACAAAAAAGTGAGTAAAGGGAATAGACATACATATGCTGAGGCGTCTGGTAAAGAGCCGTGGTCAACATCGGATGGTAAGAAAAACAAACGCATGGGCAAGTCGCCCTTTAAAAAGATGCCTGAATTAAAGAGCGCAGCAGAGGCGGCGTTGAAAGAGGTATACATCCAAGAGTTAGATTGTTCTACCTGTAAAAGTCAAGAGGATTTTGAGAACATGGTTATGCGTTATTGTAAGAAAAGAGGTCTTGTTGCTGTCGATGCATGTACTATTCCAGTGAAGAATAGCAGAACGAAGTCTGGGTGCAAGTTGACAGTGCAACTTTCGGACTATGACACGGCCATGGACAGGGATTTTTGGCCGAGAGGGGCTAGTATCCGTCCATGGACGCAGAGACCGAGAGGTGACCCGAATGCCGAGAACGAGGAAAGCTATTCAGAGTAATTTTCACGTCTATAAACCCAACAATGTATATAGGTATTCTACTGTTTATGTTATTTGTTTTTTGTTCATTTACGCATGTACAGTATGCTCCTAGACCAGGAGGATGCTTTTTTGACTTGATGCCATCGTATGTGAGTATAGCTGGAAGTTACCACTATGTAGATTCACCCACACAAACCGACATATATGACCGAGAATGCATAGTTAACCATATTCAAAGAACCACAGTGCGGCACTTCATAGCCAATCTTATCCAGTGTAATCCGTACTATAATCTCACGAGCATCCTCAGATGCCAATATTCTTTTTACTTTTTATTCTATGATGTCATGATGCAAGCGATAAAGTCTTACCCACAGCAGCAGATTAAAACCTGTATTATTTCGATGTACTGCTGTGATGATGTTGTACATAAAGGTATGATTGTAGAGATTGTATTGCTACATAGCTGTCAACCCTCGAGAGTATGCATACTAAACAATTGTGATAATGCTTTAATGCTCTATGTTCTTATTACATTCAGAGAAGCTGCATCGTACCACAAGGACCGCCAAGTAGACCATCCGCCACTGAATCCGGTCCGGCATCACTTGCAGCCACTAACGACACGACAGGGCTATACTATGCGGAAAGTCCATGATGTAGGTCGAGAGGCTAATTACCAAGGATGCAGTCAGATAACTACCCCTGACATAGGACCTGGAAAAGGTACGAGGATTGTCTATGGCGCGCTACTTGTGATATGTGACCTTTATACAAATATCATACCTGAGTACCCTAGTATAATGTCAAACTGCTATGGTTCCGCACTGTCGTTCGATAGGTATAATGTAATGCACTTTCCAGACGCTAGATGGCGTCTCGACGGCGCCTATAGAACAGGAATACGTCGTCATGTATGTAACCCTACCATACTAGATACGCCTATAAGATATAGGTGTTTTGAACCTGATACGCCCCCTGCACTATATGAGGGCAGCCTCATGATAAGCGACGTACTTATTGGCACTACATACCCAATGGAGCATTGTGAATGTATAATTCTTTTAAAAGATAATTATGGCAAACTTTTTCACAATGATATAGATGTTATTTATGTACACTGTATTGCTTGTTATTATCATTATGAATTTGTAAACTGCGTGATGGGTACACCCACAAACATGAAATATCGTAACGTGATCAATGACCAGATATTATTTATAGATATTATTTATGTACACTATGTTGTTTACTATTACCATTATGAATTTCTATACCATATGATATGTACATCCTCAAATATGAAATATCGTAAAATGATCAATGACCAGTACAAAACTGGAATTTATTATATAATTTCTATATGGGCTATGATCATGTATCACAGTAACACCCCCTGCAATAGCAGTGATGTATTTTCTTATAATGATCAATTTGTGAACATTTTATTCCTGTATTGTATTTTATACTTCAGAAAGAACGGGGAGAATAGAGCAGGACGACATGGAGGTCACCTGATACCTGAATCAGCCATTCCTCGCATCCTACCAACAATGATACGCTGGGCCGTCACACGACATAGCCCTGATATAAACGAACATTATGCAATGTATCAAGGATATCGAAGCGGCCCTACACAGATCGTAGGATATGGGAAAGGTACAGAGACATTCCATGACGTCCTCTCTATAAGATTGATGACCACTATAAAAATTAAGTCAGGCTCAAGTGCTATAGACCCTTGTAAAGATGTAAACTGCGTATGGTACAACGCTATTCTATTTATGCATTATGAGCCTGAATGTGATTGTGTTATATATTGTTATTGTAAATTAGGAAATGAATTTTTATACTATACAAATTGTACGATGGAAACTATGAAATATTATACATACTACGAATATCCGATGGAATTTAGATCTAACGATACAAATAGTGTAATGGAGATACTGTTTGCTCAAAGTGACGATGTATACGAAATGTTTATTAATATAATATACACTAGTTGTGTCCATTTTGTCACATCAAAATATGAGACAAGAGATATAATAATGTTGCGTATATATTGTGATGAAATTTGGATTGCGAACATCTGTCTGCTGCTTTTCGTTATCTTCTTCAGAGCGGACGGTAATACTAGAGTGGGACGCCATGGAGGTCTTCAGATACTGGACTCAAGCCAACTTTGCATCCTACCACTAATGATACGGCCGACACTTGTCCCGTTGTATAATGAACAATACCCAAAGTATCAAGGATATAGAAGTGGCGGTTCCTGGTCAATAGGAACTGAGAAAGGTATAGAGACACTCCACGACGTCCCACTCACGGGATGCGTTGCTATTGTACATAAAATAATAGAGATATGTGGTTTATGTTTTGACAATAAGGTAAGCACCTCGTGGTGCGAGCTCTGTATGATAACGGACAGCCGTTGTAATGGCAGTAACGCTATATCCAAGCAACAATGCAGATTTATCCTATGCCAATGTTATCAGATCGTAATACGCCACAATGGCAGTGTTAATTATATGTGTATACTGTATGATACTTGTCGTACTATAGAATGGACGCGTTTAAGCACCATGTATTTGCTACCCATACGGATCATTAAGCATAGGTTCGTAATCATTATCTATGAAAATGGCTTATGGGGACTCATGCACTGCAATGTCCGTGTGCAGAGCACGTTGTACTCTCAGATGAGCGAATTTACCTATGATTTTAAACCCATTCCAAAATATGAAAGATAAACCTCAAAGTATAAAAATCGCCTGTTGGAACATGCGAGGCTTCTCAAGTGCAGTTCCCTACTTAAGGTATTTATGTGGCCAAGTAGATGTTATAGCCTTGTCGGAACATTGGCTTCACGAAAATAAGATTGGTCGATTAAAAGATGTATCTGAAGATTTCTTATATTGCGCTCTGTCGAGTAAATCGTCTACTGCAGAAAATTATGGGTCCAAAAGGGGACAAGGAGGAGTCGCCATTATGTGGAATGCTTAATTAGGTGGTGTGTCACAGATTAGCGACATTATACACGACAGGATGTGCGGTATAAGAATTCAAACTTGTAACAATCTGGTATTGAATATATTATCTATTTACTTACCTGCTCAGGGGTCACCTGATAGCTATTCTGCCTGTATAGACGAACTAAATGAATTTATTAACTCTAGTGAAATTGGTTCCAAAACTATCCTATGCGGTGATGCAAATGGAGATATGGGTTATCTAGCAGGCACAAGGGGCGTTAAAAAACCAGGTCAGCGTGGAAAAGAGTTGTTTGAGTTTATATCCGATCATAACCTGAGAGCTATTAATATGATGGGGTTATGTAAAGGTCCTATAGTAACCCACACAGGACCGACTGGCTCATCTACAATAGATTACATAATGACTCCTGTAGAACTAATAGATCATGTAATAGGGTGCGAAGTTCTAAAGGAATAATGCCTAAACTGTTCAGATCATAACCCTATCATTCTTAACCTAAGAGTAGAAACTTTAGTCCCAACGACAGTAGATTATATACCAGTCAAAATGCCAAGATGGAATAAGGTCAGTAAGACTGACATGGTTACTATATATACTAAAGTTGTGGAAAAAGACTTACAGGATATACTTACCTTCGTTGGTCAGATAACCGCTCCTTATGAGGTAGATGAGGCGATTAACAGAATTGTTAGTACTCTTAAAAATGCAAGTAAAGCAATACCTACCTCTAAGTTCAGACCAAACCTTAAACCGTACTGGAACTCTGAGTTGGGAAATTTAAAGGTCGGAAAAGTAACTAAATTTAGAGCCTGGGTGGCAGCGGGCAGACCAAGGGAACCAAATGACAATACTTGGAGAGAACACAAAGCCGCAAAGAAAGATTTTGCCCGAGCTATTAGGAGAGTAAGCAAGGAATATGAAAATAGAACCATGATAGAAGCAATCGAAAGTAGTTCTACCGATAAATCAGTGTTCTGGCACCACCTTAAGAAGTGTAGGGGACCAACCGGGTGTAAGATACTTGCCATTAAAAATCCGAGTGACAAAGTGGTCTACGAGATAAAAGACATTCTGGGGGTCTGGAGTGATCACTTCAGCAAATTGAGTACACCAAAAGATGAACCAGAATTTGATCAAGACCATTTTGAGCGCATAAATGAGAAGGTGAAAAGGCTTAATAAGGGAGATGATGGGAGTATTTTCACTGATGTGCCCATCAGCACTCAGGAAGTTCAAAAAGCAGTAGATAAATTAAAAAAGAACAAGTCCTGTGGTTTTGATGGCATTAGTGCGGAACACATTAAATATGGAGGAGCTTTATTGATCATAACCATTACCTTTCTATTTAACTTAATTTGGAAAATGGAGTACATCCCAGTAAACTTTCGCAGGGGTGTACAGATTCCGCTATTTAAAGGAAAGAATTTGTGCAGTACAGATACCAATAACTATAGGGGTATCACCCTTTTGAGTATCTTTAGTAAGGTTTTCGAGTTAGTCATTTGGAATCGTATTGAACCCTGGTGGAAAGAATGTGAAACTTTATCTAAATATCAAGGTGCGTGCCGAAAGGGCCAATCGTGTATCCACACGTCATTACTTTTACAAGAAACTGTTGCGAGCGCCTTGGAGACTAATAGCAAAGTAATAGTATCATATTTTGATGTCTCCAAGGCGTTCGATACAGTGTGGATTAACGGGCTGTTTGCAAAACTACACGACATGGGGATCAAAGGGAAGCTATGGAGACTAATGTATCGAACCTATACAGACTTTTTATGTAGAGTTCGAATTGCCGGTAGTTACTCTGAATGGTACCCCATGTCGTGTGGTATTCATCAGGGCGGGATTTTGTCGTTAAACAAGTACCTAGTGTTTATAAATGATCTATTAATAGAACTGGAAAATTCTAAGTTGTGTTGTGAGATATCTAGCATCCCCAGCAGTCCTGCTGGCTATGCAGACGATTTAGCCACAGCTACAACTTCGAAATTTCGTACTGACCAAGTCCATAACATTGTTAACCAATATGGGAAAACATGGAGGTTCAATTTCAATGCAGGAAAATCAGCTGTGTTAATTGTTGGGGAAGATAGAAAAGAAAGTGTGTTAAATAGGAAGTCAAGGGTTTTTAGATTAGGGCACAAAGAGGTTAAAGAGAAGGACACATATGACCATGTAGGGGTAAAGATGGCTATTTTTAAAGACTGCACTTCACGTGTAGAAGACAAAATATCTAAAGGGAGGAAAACGTTAAATGCTTCGACAGGTCTAGGGATACGAAAAAATGGTCTAAGTATGGGTACCTGTAACCTAATCTTTTGGCAAGTAGTGGTACCGACGGTAACTTTTGGGTGTGAAGTGTGGATAGTTTCGGAGAAGGACGAAGATCTACTTTTAAATTTCCAACGTTACGCTGGGAGGAAAGTGCAGAGATTCCCTCAAAGATCCCCTAACGCTAGTAGTTTCTACGGCTTAGGATGGATGAAACTCACATCCTATGTTAAGGTTAAGAAATTACTTTTTATCCTATCTATTATCAGAATGCAACCCGAAAACCTGATGATGAGAATACTGAGAAAAAGAATATGTGAATTTGATGCCAACATAGAAGAATGTCGGAAAAACAAGTTTAGAAGCCCAATATTTGATATATTGACGGTTGCTCTGATATTTGGCTTATATAATGTTGTTAAAGACATGATTATGAATATTTCCCCTACATCTTCCAAAGGTTCCTGGTCTAAACTTGTATGGGAACGAGCGTGGGTTCTTGAGGATGCAAATTGGAAAGCAGCCAATGTCATCCTTAAAGAAAACGATTTACTCACTAAGACAATGGGTGACTCTAGGTACATGACATGGTGGAGAATTGGGGATGTTGATTATAGACTAGTAAAGATGTGTGAGTCTATGAGTAAGATCGTCTGCCACACCAGTCTATTAAAGACGGACGATTATAAACTGAAAGGCTTGCCCATGAGTCATAGAACATGTGTTAAATGTGATTCGTTTTGTATAGAGGACATATTCCATATAATTATGCAATGCCCAGGGTATCACGAAGAAAGAACAACAATGTATAATGAAATTTTTAATGAATGTCGCAAAGCAAAGGTTGTGTTTGAAGAAAATTGTGAACATGTAGTATATTATTTGCTGGGAAGAGATATCCCGACCTTGGATGATGATGAGATGATATCAGTTTGGCGTATATCTGGTAATATAATAACACAGATGTACAGAAAGGCTATAGCCGATCGTATAGGCGTTGGGTAGATGTTTCTATAATCCGGATTGCCCCCTAAGGTACAAGGGTAAATGTACTATGACCCTTTATAAAGCCACCCGGACTTAGTAATCTTGATATCTCGATGTATAAATTATATATATAATCCGTAGTATGTTTTAAAGCATTTTGTTGTTTGATTTTGATGTATGATGTATTTTTTATATTCATAATATAGTCAATAAATACTATACTATACTATATTTCACCAGTAACTCTATACACTGGTGAATCTTAGGACAAGTAGATAACTTGCAGAGACGGGTACAATCAAATATAACATGGATGACGAGATAGTAGTTGCTATTTACATACATCGGTTGAGTGAATAGGAGCATCCCCTTATTCATGCTTAACTCAAGTAGCTTGCTAATGAAAAATGAACTTGAGTTACTATTTCATAACGAATGTGTACACATTGAATACATGTACAAACGTATATACTTACCCTTTGTTTACCAAAAACTATCAAACCCTTCAGCTAGTGAATATCAGACGTGATTTTGGTCTTTGTAGAATATGACAGGGCATAGAGTGCTCAAAGGTATAGATTCTAGAGACCCTATAGGCGATTTGATATTGCATGCACATGTGCCATTTTATATATGATAACAAAACCATCATCTATCAGTAGAAGTTCATCATCATATTGAGCTCTGTATGTTCCTATCAAATATAACATGGGTGACAAGATAGTAGTTACTATTTACATACATTGTTTGAGTGAAAAGTACCAGCTCATGCTTAATTAAGTACCTTGCTAATGAAAATAGTACATTTTGCTGAGGAGTTCAGTTATTGCATACACCATATAGGTGGGTATTTTAATGGTATTTCAGTTTTGAAGCTTTCGTATACTGAACGTTTCTCAAATAGACTGTCCATTAAACATCGCCTTGCTCACAACAATAGCAAAATGAGGTTGTTTAGTCTTTCTTTGTTAGTTAATCAACATAAAAAACTTTGCAAGTATGAGTAAGTAGAAGTAGAAGTGTATAAGTAAGTCCTTTTGTCAGACAACAGTACTTTTGTGTTACACATGGCGTGACCATTCGCCAAGTGTAACATCTTATAACTCTTTTTCGACAAAATCAATTTTGTCAACAAAAGTATGGATGTTACAAACGGCGCCCCATACTTTTGTTAAAAAAGCAATTTCGTCCAGACAGAATTCTAAGATGTTACACTTAGCAAATGGTCACGCTATGTGCAACACAAAAGTACTTTTTATTTTCTCTCCGCCCAAAAACGGGCGTGAAAATAAAGTCTTTTTATGTTCTCCCCACCACCAAAAAACGGAGAAAAAGAAATAGTTTTTTATTTTCTCCCCCCAAAATACGGTGGTAAAAATAAAAAGTTTTCACACTTGGTCCATCAAAACCTTTCTGGCACATATACAGATTGGATATATACAATGTATATACATTGTATCTACTTTGTAGTTATCTTATATTTCCCTTACTTTTATACGTACACACACGTTACATGGATAAATGAATTACGAATATTCATGAATTATGAATATTAGTGATTCATTTATGAATATTCAATCTTTTGTCCACTTTTACATAAAACATAACATTGTTAAAGATAAATACTAATACTTAAATTTGACCAGTTATTCGTTTGTCCTTAAGGTTATAGCGATGCATGTTGGATTACCGTAAAAACCTATAACTGAATGAATGATTTGATGTTTAATGCTTCCGTGCAAAATTCATACTCATCATTAAAAACAATACTAAAAAAGGTAAAATTGCACTTAGTTATATTTTGTGAATATATTCAATACTGGCAAGTGTTTATCATTGGCATTTTGCTGAGTTATTAATACATCCTACAATGCTATACTTTGAGTTGCATTTACTTACCCTTTACCTTTTGTGCAAATTATGCAATCTTTTTGAAAGATATCGGCTCAGGTGTACGTGAGATTTACAGTTGATTGCAAACAAGTTGATACATAATATTAACTAAGAAACGTCCTCAAAATCATTTGAATAACAAGTGTGAACTTACTCTTGAGTATTCCAGTCACTTCGACGATAACACATGTTCAAAGTCCTTTGAATGCGTATCCTCTTTATCGAATTCACTCCGAACCCTTTGTCAATCACTGATAATTGCAGGTAGGTCTTACTGTGCGTCAATAAGTTTTTATGTACAGGACTAATCTGGGCGTTTCATTAGGTATTATATATGCATTCGAGGAACAGGTCAATTAAACCTGCCCTCCTGTCATGAAATCGATATAATGACACTCTGCGAGCACTGTTTTACATAAATGATAAACCCCTGTTGTTGGAATATATCCGACAAGGCCAGCCATAGTACGGCATGCACTTGTGACAGATAGACGTCTTGGAAGCTGTGGTGTATGCGATATACCCAAAGTGTTACGAGGCGGAGCCGAGTGACCCCAAAGGTATCACATACACCACAGCTTCCAAGGCGTCTATGTGGCTTGTACCATAGTTGATTGCCTTCCACCAATCACAGGACGAGAGAAGCTTGGCAGAGCACTCTTGCTAAATACCATTGGGTTTAGGCAGCTTAGAGAACAAAGGCTTGTAAAGTAAGGTTTATGTCCCATAACACTACACTTTTCGAGGCCTCTGATTGGTGGAAGACAAAAAACTGTGGTACAATGCGATTTATTCAAGATATGCAAGGGAGAATCATCGGGGTTGGGGGAGTAATGAGGTTGCGATAAAGGGAACCAGGGGTGAGATAGTGAGATTTAGAATGTCAGGGAGAGAACCAAGATTTTCAAAATGAGAGACAAGACGGCAATCTGTTTACATTTTCAACTTACAATGATTTGTGATAAGCCAACTGCAGCTTCCAGCTGTTATAGTGGACATAAGAAAAATCACTAGGTCGTAATTTCCGCTGTTGGATTGCATAGTTTTATATGCCCTGTTATAAAGACAGCAATATACAAAAGCACAAAAAAAAAATAATATATAGAGATATAGACATGTATGCATGCATGTATTTATGTATGCATGCATGTATGTGTATAATGGGAGCCTATGAGTATTAGTTGGATTTATATATGAGTTGCTTTTGTTGGTATATTTTGTAGAATGTGTTTTCTCATACATGTTGGAGAAATGAAAACATATGGCTAATAATTATCTTAGAAGACCAAGACATGGAATGGAAACCAGCCGGTCAATCTGAACATGCTAGCCTCAACCAGTGTCAATTAATAGTCGCTAATAGGTGCTCTGGGCACCCCCAGCAGGTGGTGGAGATAAGGTTTCTCTGTAATGTAATCGATGCGGGAGCCCTGATTGGTCCTTGTTCCCACGTGACCTCGTGCTGCTGCCTTATCTGCTAGTCCTGGCATGAGGCTAGCATGTAACTATAGGGCATATAGTAATTGGTCTCTCGTTACATATCCATTCTTTTCTTAATCCAAGTAATTATATATATTGAATTTTAGAAATGCCAATCTTTTTCCTTTGTTTGTTCCTTGGCGATCGTCCTAGCATTCCATTGGATTTGAGAAAATGTCAGCGGGATGCCTTTGGTTGCCTTATAATGGGAAACATAGGGTTAGGGTCAGGTAGTCCATTTTACAGGAAATCGTAAATAAATATTGTGTATCTATCTGTTTAATCATATTCCGCTTGGATACTTTGTGACGATAGGCAGCATGATAAGATTAATTCATTAATCGCAGTGGTGAATTATTCACACGTTAGGCATGCTTAAAGCAATAACAAAAAGAAGACACGTTAGGCATGCTTAACCCATTCATGCTCAAGAGCTCCTCCAGCAATTGTCGTCTGGATCTATAATTCCTTTGACAATATCTTTTGAATCGACCATGAATTTACAAAATATTTGAAGGAAGGTTGTTGAAGATGTCCTGATTAACATTTCACCATTGAATATTTTCCTAACTATGCTTTTGCCTGTAAGATTTCATCAAAATTGTTGGCTGTTTTTGGCCGCTGTGAGCATTAATGGGTTAACAACTTAACACACTTACATTAAGAGGACAACACAGATAATGCAGTGGCAAGGGGATTAAAAACGACCAACAACTCAAGGGGGTAGAACAAAATGGATCTCTTTTAATAGAATAACGGATGTGTACACATTTAAAACATGTACACCCGTGTGTATCGACCCTTTGTTTACAACACTTCGAAACATCAGCTTTATACATGTCACAATTTTACTTGGCTGAGTCTAGGTACTGGATACGTAGAGAGGCTTTATTCCATTTTCGAGACTTGCCAGGGAATGCGTTGACAGATGCAATATAACAGTCAGATTAGCTCCCTTTTGCCCTTATGTCAATACCATGATCCCTGCTGTTTAGGTTTTAGCTCTCTTCTTAATCGTTTAGTAGGACCAAGTCGAACGTCTGGAGAAGATGGTATTATTAAGTAATTTCAATAAGGGGGGGCTTAAGGACTGTGTGCACACATCACAGGAAATGTGCACAGAGCACAGAGCCTACAGTAGGGAGGTCCCCAAAGGTGGAGTCCTCCCTACTGTAAGTGGCCGGGCTGGGCTGTGCTTCCTGCACAGCTGCTACCCTGAGGTTGCAATGCATCCGCATCTATATAGGTCAAATCCAATAAGCTATCTGAGGGGCTGTTACACAAAAAGAGACAGCCTAACAGATTTCCCCTCACACACGAAAACTGAGTGTAAAAGCAGTTTTAATGGAAATGATATTTAGGTAAGGAAGTATATGATACACCGGCTTGCAGCTTAATATAGGAGTTTTAGCGTGCTCTTTCAAAAGTTCTATGTGACCATTTCCTGTCATGCAGTATAAGAGTTGTGGAGCTACGAGAAGTGTATGCATTTAACCTGTTGTTCCCAAGAGCCTGATTATTTGTTGAAAAACAATGTCCATACACATCCAGGGTTTCAAATGAAATATACCCTTGTTAATTGTTCTCCAAGTCTGTGATTTAGAACTACCCATAGTGAGAGGTCTGATGATATCCTGCTGAGTTAACCCCTTTCTCTCCCTATTTAACCTTTTGCGACCAAGGTCAGGTCATTTCCATGGATCAAAATGCAGATTCTTTGCAAAGAGATAAGGACTCTTTAATTTTTTTTGCTCAATGAATCTGCCAGCAATGGATGTGGTTTGGTCAGACTTTACAATGTTCGGTAAAGAGCATCTTAATTATGTTGACAACAATACTAGATATGAATTTATGAATGAAAATAAGAGGAGTTTCTTTTACATTTTGATGCATTCAGCCAATATGCTGTGCATCTGATAATTATTCAAAAAAACACTAATAAAGGTGCATTACAATACATGTACTGTTCACGCCACATAACGCACAGTATATAAAGAAAAAATATATTAGTATACAATCATGGGGTAGACCTTAAAGGTCTTGTGTCCTTCATAGTGTGATACAAACAATAGATATTCAAACAATTTAAAATACAACTTAATGTACTTCTATCTAAACGTGTGATTTTATAATGTTAATACTAGTCCATATCGGGGCCCAAAAACCCCTAAAAAATTTCAATTTGCCAGTCTTTTCAGCATTGAATTTTTCAATATTGTATTGTGATCTAAGCATGGCTAGTACCTGGTTGATCCTGGGTGGACTTTTTTTCTATTCTTAAAAATAGCTACTTTTGCTGTGAGAATTATTCTGATGATCACAGGATCAAGCTGTGAGTCACCAAGTATTATTTGAGAATCTTTAAAATACTCTATATTACGGCCCTGTTTTTTTAACCAGTCAATAATATCTTGCCACATTGTTGTAGCCAGATCGCATTCACAAAAGAGATGTTGAATTGATTCATCCTCGAGCCCACAATAACTGCATGATGGAGAGTCAATGATCTTATATTGAAAAAGCTTTTTATTTGTTGCAAGAATACGATGTAATATTTTGTACTGGAACATTTGCATCCATTTATTCTGGTTGCATGTTTTTGAGAGGGTAAATGTTTTGTTCCAGAACCTTGGATCCTCTGGTATCAGTACCTTTGTTTCCCACTTATCAATTATATTCAGGTGATGTTTCCTTTTGAGGAATCCATGCTTAATCAATTGATTAGACTTGTTGCAAATTCAATGAATGCAAGGACGATCACCAAGGAACAAACAAAGGAATATTTGGCATTTTTAACATTCAATATATATATATATATATATATATATATATATATATATATATATATATATATATATATATATATATATATATATATATATATATATATATATATATATATATATATATATATATATATACATATATATATATA
>CAWWDR010000600.1:0-14343 GCA_963942565.1 Maea johnstoni
TATATAAATATTTCAAGTGAATATGTTAATTTACCCGCAAGCTCACCACAGGGATAATCTATTTTTATATAATATATAATAGACCTCTCTGGTTCATTCAAGGGTTTGAGTATGCAAATAAGGCTGAGATGCCTAGGTGTCAAGGACCCTGCATTAATACATACATGCAAAACCGCCTGGCTCTTATGGTAATACCTCTCTTACAAAAGCAATGTATCAAAAATATTTGAAGGAGGATTGCTCATGAGAAGTCTATCCACAACTCTCCTTCAAATAATCTGTGAATTTATGCTTATTTCTATTTCTTAAGTTATTTTCAAAAGTATGACAGGTCCAGACATCACTGGTCGAGTAGATCTCCAGGCATGAATGGGTTAAGGTAAGGCCTCTGCCAGTGTGACTCATATTAACTCTTTCCCTGCCGACACAGACTTTCTAATGCCAAAAGTCATGGCTGCCACAGCTAGCCTGAGCCACCCATTTAACCAAATATGCTAGAAGATCCTTTTGAAAAGAGCTATCTGAATCAAACTTTCTAAATGAAAAATAAATTGTTAGGAAAATTCTCAAGACTTGAGACTGACATTAACCCTTTAATGTCTAGAGATCTCATGGACAATTGTCGTCTGTACCTATAGTACTTTTGAAAATATCTGTATTCGTAGATTGTAGAAATATTTGAAGGAGAGTTGCTGGTTTACTTCTGATCAATATTTCTTCTTCAAATAATTTCTGAAAAATTATTTTGTTGGAGAGATAATCGCAAACATATCAGGCAGTTTTGTGCGCTACAGGCATGGAAGGATTAAGCGCTGTCTAGCCTAGATTTCTAGGCTATCATTTGTATTTTTGTGTTACCTGGCACTTAGTGGTCAAGGCGGACTGAGTGACAAACTTAGTTCACATTTATCACACCAGGTGAACGGAGGACTCTGTTTGTGTATAAAACCACTAGATTAAGTACCAGGTATCGCCATCTATCTGCCATTGCTGGTACTACGCCACAGTGGTTGGACTACTCAGGAGGGAATCTTAACTTTTCAGGGACTAGAAGGCCAGTCTAGGTGCAGACTTGCGTATGAAACCACTAGAGAGAGTAGGACCAAGTGACGCCATCTGTCTGCATTTATTGATACTACACCACAATGATTGGTATACTCGGAGGTGAGTAGTGGGACTAGAAGGCTAATCTAGGTGCTGACTAGACTGGCTACAAATCTAAGTTTTATTGTTCTTTCCTTAGTCTCACAGATCTAACCTGAGTTGATTTCACTCCAGGCTTAGTTCTGAATAAATCCTCTAGGGGGACACGATTGAGCTGTAGTGTGTAACACAGAATTGTATAATTGTCCTCTTCACTTGTCCAAATATTAAAATTTGTAGAAGGCCTCAAACATTCTTAAAGAGGGATTCTAATAGTTTTAGCCTCAACTCTTTAACCAGACTGAGTTTTAAACTGCAACTGAAAAATGTGCTGCCATCTATAGGTTGAGGGAGACATCACACCTATCCTTTACTGGTGGCGGCATAGAATTAACCCTTCCATAGCCTAGATTTCTAGGCTGTCATATGTATTTTTCTGCTACGTTTTTTCTGTTACCAGGCACCAAATACTCTAGGTGGCCATAGTGGTCAATTTAGTTTACACTTATCTCACCAGGATTCAGTTTGAGTATGACAGCAGTCCCTAAATCCTATAGAAATCTAGGGATCAGGTGGTGCCATCTACCTACCATACCTGGTACTACACCACACTGCTTGGTCAGCACAGGAGGGGATGTCAAGTTTTTAGGGACTAGGAACCTAGTGTAACCCTTCCAATGCTGAGGCTTCATCCAAAACACAAGGACGCAATGATTTTTGAAAAACATCTTAGCCTTGTCATGTTGGTATTCATTAGATAGCTCTCAGATAGTACTCTTGTGAGTACTCTCAGATGAGTACCCATACACCAGGGTCTCAGTAATTTCTCAGATCTTTTGCATCATTTTGTATTGACAAGCTGCACAAGGGTTAAACCTAATTCAGCCTGAGAACCAGGCTAGTTTTGGCGGCGCTGACTTGCAGCAAGTCTACCACTACTGCTACTGCTGCTTGCTGCCACTGACTCTGCTGCTGTCATTCCAGAGCTGGGGAGCTGCGGCTATAAATAGATCGGCCCATCAATATTCCATCTGCCAGGGGAGTGACAATTCCAGCCAGCCATGTGCTATAAATACCTCCCCGGCTTCCACTCAGCAGCAAATATAATCATTGTGGGCTATGTGGGGTCTGGTCAGACGCGGACTGGTTATCTATAGCTCTGCTGCATCATAGAGGCATCAGCAGGGGTGTCTGTCAACCTCAAGTGTTATTATACCCCCCCCCCACCTGCCCCCCACTGTTCGCTTTTACTACATACACAGTGTTATGATATTTACCCCTTTCCTACCACATGAGTGGCGATGTCTATTGATCATGTTGTCTATCAGGATCTTGCCTAACCTGTATATATGTATGTACGTATATATATATATATATATATATATATATATATATATATATATATATATATATATATATATATATATATATATATATATATATATATGTATATATATATATATATATATATATATATGTATATATGTATATATGTATGTATGTATGTATGTATGTATGTATGTATGTATGTATGTATGTATATGTATGTATGTATGTATGTATGTATGTATGTATGTATGTATGTATGTATGTATGTATGTATGAGTGTGTGTGTGTGTGTGTGTGTGTGTGTGTGTGTGTGTGTGTGTGTGTGTGTGTGTATGTATGTATGTATGTATGTATGTATGTATATATATATATATATATATATATATATATATATATATATATATATATATATATATATATATATATATATATATATATATATGTGACAAAAAAGAAGGATTTCTGACTGCCACATCAGGTGCACTCACATCTTCAAGCTGTGCATATGTCATAGGTACTGTACACCTTATACATAGAAAGGTTGTTGCATGGTAAATGTATATAAGATGCAAATAACTTTTTAAGTAAAATGATATTCTTAATTGATTGCATTGCATAGTTTTACCTCAATTGCCCTAGCTTAGAAGTTAATGGGAATAACTGTATGTCCACCTCAAAAATCAAACCATAAGTGTGTGTGTGTGTGTATATATATACATATATATATATATATATATATATATATATATATATATATATATATATATATATATATATATATATATATATATATATATATATGTATATATATATATATATATATGCGGAATTGTTAACTGAATTAATTACAATAAAAACCTGGCCAATTAAGACATATTGTAATTACAAGCTTCATTCCCTACTAGTCCCGGTCAATATAACCGTATGCCTGAGGGTACTCTACAATTGAACGGATTGACTTACCTTAGTGCAACATTATTGTCAACAACACAAGCTGCTGCTACGCTGAGTATTGGAGCCTCCGTTATAGTATAGTATAGTATAGTCAATGCACTCGGTATACTCAGTAGTACCGCAGTCAGTAAGGTGGTTCTATAGCCCTGGACTTCAACGCTGTACCTAGCAGCACCGCATGCAAATCCCACACAATATTCTATCCGGAATCTCGTAGAATCACAAAATCCCGTTTCCACTGAGAGGGTAGTTTAGCGAGGATATCACCGTCCTCAGACGCTGCCGGGCGGTCGTTTCTACCAGCCAAGTAGTTCCTTTACCAAATCTACATCGGCTGCACATAATATTGTTGATGACATCACCGAACAAATAATGAGCTAAAAATAGCAACAGCCTAACTACAAAAATACATGGTTGGTCTGGGCCAGTCCATTTGTGTGCAGAGAAGGGGGAGGGGGGGATGCAGCAGAATCGATAGCGTACAATAGCCACAACAACAACGTAGGGTCCTCATACTCATAGTCTTGTGCATTTGGTGGTACAGGAAAAATAGGAAATTATTAGGAGAGAGTCTTTAACCCTTCTAATGCTCAGGCTACAGTTATGCCACATTCGTCAGTACTACGTTGTTAACAACATAACCCTTCCAATACTGAGGCTACTTTCATCTCAAGCACAAGAATGCAAAACCATCTAAACCCTGTCATGTCTGTGTTCATTGGATAGCTCTCACTGAGTACCCATGTGCTGGGCTTTCAGTCATTTTCCAGCTTTTTTGCATCATTTTGTATTGGCAAAATTAGCCACAAGCTGCCAAAGGATTAAGCGAAGATGCTTTGCATAAGGCCTAAAAAAATTAATAGTTTGTTTCCTGTAACGGTTCGAAAACAAATAGGGTAGGTAGGTCGGTAAAAAATTTTTTTTTTGCATTATTTTTTTGGACAAAAATGTGTTTTATGCATGTTTTACATTGATTAGGAGTTGAATGGGCGATAAAAACTTTAGGGTAGGGATTTTTTTAATAAAAACTTGTTAGGGTAGGGTTACAGGAAACAAACAACTTTTTTAGGCCTAATCCTTTCATAAGAAAGTTTGACTATTTTGTGATTTCTTATTGACGACAGCAGTCTTGGGAAAATATTTGAAGGAGAAATGTTGATCAAACTACAACCCACATCTCTCCTTCAAAAGGTTGAATTAACGATGAATTCAAATGTTATTTTTAAAAGTATCAATCATAATGTCCAGGCAGCATATACATGTGTGTGTTGCCAGACATGATGAGGTTAGCCAACTAATATGCCTACTGTAAGTACTGTTGTCAATAAAGAGATCAGCTTTTTTTCTGCTCAAAACCTTCCTTGAAAATTATCATAAGAACAATTGTTAACCTCTCAGTGACCAAAAACAAAGGCAAAGATTTTTGAAAACATTCTAAACTCTGTAATGTTGGTATTCATTGAAAAACTCTTGCGTAGTACTCTTAGCTGAGTACCCATGGTTTCAACAATTTTTTAGGTTTTTTGCATCATTTTGTAAAGGCCAAATGAGCCACCTGCATGGTAAAGGTTGAACAAATTTATCTAACTTAATCCATCTTAGTGCTGGTCCCCCCCCCCCCCCCCCCCTCCTCTAGCCTCTGGCCATAGGTCAGCAGTGCTAATGAGCTATGTGTGCCTTAACCCATTCACACTCAGAGTTCTTTTAGAAATTATCGTCTGCTACTCTCATACTTTTAAGAATAACTTGGTAAGTTCGCAAAATATTTGAACAAGAGTTGTTGTGTGGCTTCTGGTGAGTATTACTCCTTGAAATATTTTCCAAAAAAGAGCTTTTATAAATAAAATATTTCCAAATTCGCCAAGCCTGTTTTGGCTACTCTGAGTGTAAATGGGTTAACCCATTAATGCTTAAGAGTTACTCATGGATTTATAATACTTTTGATAATAATTTCGAAATTGAGAATAAGTTAACAAATTATTTGATGGAGAGTTGTAGGTGATATTTTGCTTTGCCTGCATGATTTCATCAAAAACGTAAGGCGGCTTTTGGCCTCCATGAGGATTAAGAAATATCTGAGCAGGAAACGGATGTAGCCAGGGTCTTATCCAGGATTTATAAACCCCGTGCCCAAAGTAGGCAATTGTAACATTTTTGGCTGCCCCATTTTCAGAGGAAACAACTATACTCTCAGATTACAACCATGAACATAAATAAAGCATATATTACAATAATATCATGGGAATTGTATTGAGGTGAATCTTTTTTTTTTTATGTTTGAAATGAAAATTTTAGAAATTGCTTCCAAAAATAGTTGGGTGTACATAGGGGTGATTTTATGACACCCAGACGCCCCTTTGGCTAAGATTTTGTGTGTGGCAGCAGTACCATTGACATACCTGGTGTGGATCTCAGATACTATGGAAAATGAATTTAGCAATTATGCAAACATTCAAATAGTTAGGTCTTTTGTGTAGAAGCCATGAATTGGTCAACCATACTTTGTAGCACACAACAATAATGCCTTGCTGATGATTTTGTGATAGAAGCACAAAGTTTGGAAAATATTTGAATAGGAAATGTCAGTCAGATCCCAAACTACAACTACCGTACAAATATTTTGCAAATTTATGTATCGTTCTAAGATTAATTCAAAAAGTATCAATATCATAGAATCACACGATGATTTCATGGAAAAAGCACAGCTATGAATTGGTTAACCCATTTATGTCTGGAGCGCCTACAAGGGCCGGATAATTGTAGTAATATTTTTGTAAACAGAGAACCTTTCAGAAGAGAAAATTTGAAGGGGAAATGATGTTCAGAACCAAACGCACAACTCTCCTTCAAATATTTTGCGAATTCAAGCTCAATTCCTAAATTATTTGCAAAAGCACAATAGGACCAGACGACACCTGTTCTGATGAGATGTAGTTGAAGAGTGTGTGCTGTAACAGCAAGGCAGGATGCCTTAACCCAATAACGCTCACAGCAGACAAAAACACCCTGACAATTTTGGTAAAATCTTTCAGGAAAAAGCATAGTTGGCAAAACTTTTGAAGGAGAAATGTCATTCATAATAATACCAACAACTCTCCTTCAAATATTTTGTAAAATTATTCTTATTTTGGAAGTTATTTCCAAAAGTATCATAGATCCAGACGACAATTTCTGTATGATGGTCATAAGCATTCACGGGTTAAACTATGCCGTATGTAGCAAGCTGCTGAATATTTAAAACTTTCTGCTACGTGATCTGTATGGTAAAAGGAAAGTCGTGTTTGGCTTCTGCTTATCAACAAGAGCATTCAGCCAAGCTTTCAAGCCACCCCTCTGTTCTTCTTCCTTGGAGCTCTCATTTCTGCCTCATTCTGTAACATTTTCTGCTGCCCTCCCCGGCTGGGCTGGGCTCGATTGCCAGGACATCGAGCGCTCGAGAAAGTCTCATGATCGATACTCACCACCTTCTGACATCGAGCGACGAACTCGATACAATCCCCCCCCAACCTCATTTGAACCACTACCTAACAGTTTCCCTAAAAGTCCACAAGAGCCTACCTTGTGCTTTTATTTCTTTCAAAAATATGCGGCGCTAAGATGGCCGCCATTAAAACTGCACTGCGATAGACACTTTTGCGCGCGATAACGCTTGGAAAAGTGTGGCGAGGGCCACGCTATGTATTTTACATGGTGCTGGTCCGGCCCCCACCACACTTTTCCAAGCACTAACGTGTGCGACATAATCAAATCGAGAACATCGACATTGAAAAAAAAATAGCCAATTAATCGGATCGAAAAAGAATGGCTGATGAGCACAGCCCTACTCCCCGCCCTCATTTCTGCCTCCCAATGCCAGTAGGGAGCATGTAACATTGCCTGCTGCCCTCCCTGCCCACTACAAACAACTCTCTTTCAAATATTTGGCATTTTTTTTCGAATTCCAAAGTTATAATCTGAACATGTAATACAAACAAGTCTCCTTCAAATATTTTTTTTCTAATGACAAAGTTGTCTTCAAAAGGACCCGAGGTCCAGACCACAATTTTTAGAGGAAATCTAAAGCATGACTGGGTTAGGTTTTCATCTTTTTAATGACTGTATGATACATCCCTATAAGATATCTTTCTTTCAAGCTCAGGCAACCGCAAGCTTTCCAAGATTCCAACCTTTTTCTTTGTGGCTCCCAGCTAAAACAAAACACCCCTGCCTCCCCTTCTGTTGTCCAAGAAATCATCAAATAGCTCTCAAGTGAATGCAACTGTTGCCATGGTAACAGATACCTTCCTCTCAGCCTCCCTGTGTTCGTCTATTTTTAGCCCAAGTAACCAGGTATAACAGCCTGAAGATTCAATTCAGACTGCAGATTTATGTGCTTACAATTTCCCGAGCAGTAGTCGTCACTGTGGATACTAAATATTCTCATTAGCATCCAGGGCTCAAAATTAACACTTCCAATGCTGAGGCTACCTTCGTCCAAAGCACAAGAACACAAAGATTTTTGAAAACCATCTAAATCCTGTCATGTTGGTATTCATTGGATAGCTCTCGTTGAGTACTCTCAGATGAGTACCCTTTTGCCTGGGTTTCTGTGATTTTTCAGAATTCTTGCATTATACTGAAATGGAAAAATTAGCCACCAGCAGAAGGGTATCACAAATTTTCACTTGCCAAGTAGGACTGGTTACCTCTATTTCTACTAACCCAGAAATAAGCTTTAAATATCGGAATCCAGGTAAGCATTGCCAGTAGGGGACTTCATACTTCTTTAAATACTCGCTGATATCTTAATTTCATCTGGCCCCTTCGGGTACTCGGAAGTAAAATTTATTAGCCCTGACCTTCAATAACTAGCCTCGGGCTATCGGGCTGGCCTTAACCCTTTCAATGTTGAGGCTACTTTCGTCCAAAGGAAAAGGATGCAAAGATCTTTTAAAACCATCTTAACCCAGTCATGTTGGTATTTATTGGAGAGCACTCTCAGATGAGAACCCATATGCCAGGGTCTCAGTCATTTTTCAGGTTTTTTGCATCCTTTTGTAGTGGCAAAATTAGCCATAAGCAGCATAAGGTTTAATGTTGTGAGCCTAGGTGAAGTCATGCACTCTGCAGTATACTGCAAAAGCTGTGCAATTTAACTATGCCACCACAACTTGCATGATTTTGATTTTGCAGATTATTTTGAAAAGTGACATCTTGGTGGGCTGTCTCTAGTGCTTCTGCAGCTTAAAGACCCCTTGGGACTATTGCTTTAAAAGCATATTTCTTCCAGGTTCCGGGTTTCTATCTCGCTGTGATATGCCCTCATCTGTTGATGGCAGTGTAAAAACAAATCCAAATGCTACTTCTTCTACTTATATTAAATGTAATGCACTAAGGAAGTCATTATTCATTTAATTCAGAATCATCGTTCACGAAATAACCTTAAAAATCAGAACAAACAAGCATAATCCACAAATATTATTTCCGCTAAAAACAGTAAACTATTTGTCCTCATACGGACACTCCTCACAAATACCTCGAACCGAAAATCAATTAGACGATATGTTTTGCCAGCTCCTGCTATTTCGGTCCCATTTTGATTACGAGTGTGGCGCACAACAAAGCCATATTGTTTCCAATTTTATCCCACCTCCATCACGTAAACTCCCCCCCTGGGTCGCCCGCTGACGGCATGATGCTTTTTTTAGCCGCTAATGAAGACGCGGGCATCAGCCCGACTCGGCCCTTCCCTTCAGCCCGTGTCCCTCTGATCAATTTCTCTTGATTAGTGCCCGCTATTCCGGCTAAATTTAGCCCGCAATTCCTCAGACCACCTGCCGCAAGAATTTGTCATTATCGTAGTAGAGGCTACTGCGCAGGAATAGCTAGAACAGATTTCGCAAAAGAAATGTTTTTCGGTTAAAGCAAAACGGTTTTAGTCCTGAATTTAGCCCGCAATTCTTCAGACCCAACCATATAGCTGCTAATTAATAATTTGTCATTATTGTAGTACTTATAGCTAAATTTAGCCCGCAATTCCCCAGACCACCTGCTGCAAGAAACAGCGACTAATAGCTGATAATTTGTCATTATTGTAGTAGCTACTGCATAGGAATATTTAGGAGAGATTTGGCAAAAAAATTGTTTTGTGGTTGAACCAAGGTCTAAGTACTGAATATCTTAAGTCCTGAATAACAGTCACTAATACCTGAGAATTTGTGAATGAATACCAACATGACAGGGATTAGATCTCAGACCACCTGCCCACAAGAAACAGTGACTAATAGCTGGTGATTTGTACAGGTGAACTTGGATATGATCTTGCAGGCAAAAGCATATTTGGGAAGTATTTGACAGAGGAGTGTTAATCAAAGAGCTACCAACAACTCCCCATCAAATGTTTTCTTAAATCTTTTTAAATTCCTAAGTCAGGGTCTTAGCCAGGATTTAGAATCTGGGTGCCCAAAATTGGCAATTGTAAATTTCGAGTCATCCAAATTTCAATAAGGGAGCACAATATACTCAATTTCAACAATAAACATGTATAAATTTATCAAAATAAGGCTTAATATCCGTATGCAATGGCATGGGGATCATGCGGTGATGAAAGAATTCAATTGCATGCTCGAAATGGACATTTTAAGAAATTCCTCACAAAAAAATTTGAGTGTGATGGGTGCCTTTTAACCCTTATGATGCTGGTGGCTAATTTGACCAATAGAAAATGATGCAATAAAACTGAGAAAGAACTGATACCCTGGCACATGGGTACTCATCTGGGACAACTCAGTGAGAGCTGTCCAATGGATACCAACATGACAAGGTTTCGATGATTTTCAAATTGATGTATCCCTGTGCTTTGGACAACAGTAGCCTCAGCATTAGAAAGGTTATGTTTGTTTTTTACTTACGCGTTAGGCCTAAAAAAGTTGTTTGTTACCTGTAACCCTACCCTAACAAGATTTTAGTCAAAAAAATCCCTACCTTAAATTTTTTTTCCCGACCTCCCATTTCCCAATCAATGTAAAACATGCATAAAAACACATTTTTGACCAAAAGAATAATGCAAAAAAATATTTTTTACCGACCTACCTACCCTATTTTTTTGGACCGTCACAGGAAACAAACAATTTCATTGTTTAGGCCTTAATATCAAAAGTATCAAAGATGCAGACGCTAATTTCAACAGTTATTCTTGCGTTTTAATTGGATAATAAGGATCTCAATATTACTGTCAGCATGCGTACGGGCCGAAGGCTCTAGCTCCAACCATGTTTTCCTGAATGCAGGCTACAGGCAGCGGAGGGGTCCCCCGCCCACACGCACCGTATATCATTACAGTACAAGGTGCTGGGAGGGCTAAGCACTGTTAATGTTCAACCAATTTATGAGCTGCGATAATGATACTCGCATATAACAAATGCCGTTCCGATAAATCGATTTATAAGAGATATCACTTTTTAACTTCCAATTTTGACGATCAGTCCCAATTTCTGAAGACCACTACATATAGTACATATAGTAGGTTTGATATCTCTCTAAAACTATATCTATGGCAGCATTGTTTTCATGAGTTGCAGTTTCAAACTCACGTTACAGACATCAGCTCAAGTGTGTCCCCCTTGAGGGTTTATTCAGAACTAAACCTGGAGTGAAATCAACTCAGGTTAGATCAGTGAGACTAAGGAGTTTAGAGCCAGATAACACAGACTTGTAGCAAGTCTACCCAGCTCTTGTGGCTCCCCCTTGAGGATTTATACAGAACTAACCCCGGAGTGAAATCAATTCAGGTTAGACCAGTGAGACTAAGGAAAGAGCCAGACAACACAGACTTGTAGCAAGTCTACACAGCTCTAGTGGCTCCCCCTTGAGGATTGATACATAACTAAACCTGTAGTGAAATCAACTCAGGTTAGATCAGTGAGACCAAGGAAAGAGCCAGACAACACAGACTTGTAGCAAGTCTACACAGCTCTAGTGGCTCCCCCTTGAGGATTTATTCAGATCTAAACTGGAGTGAAATCAACTCAGGTTAGAACAGTGAGACTAAGGAAGACTTGTAGCAAGTCTAGGTAGGCCCAGGCTGCTGATGCACTGCAGATGCGGATGCTGCTGAATGCTGCAGAGATGCGGGGTTGCATCATCAAACAGGTAAAAGATCTTCATTACAGTGGGCGTGACTCATCGCTACTAGCGCTAACCCATTCATGCCTGTAAAACACTGTTAGTGCGCTGCCTTAGACCACTAGGCCATCAGGGCAGGCGCGTACAATAGAAATCAGAGATACTATTTACCATACAAAGTATTTAACCCTTAAATGCTGCTGGTGGCTACTTAGACCAATACTAAATGATGCGAAAATCCTGAAAAATGAATGAAACCCTAGCACATGGGTACTCATTGGAGAGGACTACTCAGCGAGAGCTACCCAATGAATACCAACATGACAGGGTTTAGATGATTTTCAAAAATCTTTGCGTTCTTGTCGTTTGGACGGAAGTCGCCTCAGCATTGAAGGGGTTAAGAAAAGAAGTACTCATATAGATCTCTTGGTTTGTACTTTGTAGACAAATTGCATTCAAAGAATAGCAGTCAAAAAGCTATGTAGAAGAGTAGATAATACAAAACAAGGCATTTAACAATATACAAATATGACATCCCTGCGGGGTTGCTAAGATGGTTGTCTACCCCGAGTGAGCATTGTCACCCGAGGGCGTAGCCCGAGGGTGACAATGCTCACGAGGGGTAGACTACCATGTTAGCAACCCCGCAGGGATGTCACATTTGTTTTATTATACCGAACAACACCCCCCTCCCCCCCGGGCACCCAAAATCCATGACAAGTTGAAACTTACAAAACTCACTTGGGCAGTGTAATTTCGGAGCAGCAGGTTTACCGTGCTGACCCTGTTGGGATATACTTCATGTATTTAGTTTACCCTTCCTGAACAACCTACCCCTCTCATTTGGGTTGAGATTTTACTTTTTTCCCCTGAATTGAGACACTCGCGCAAGTTGTTCCCAACAATAAGATAAATCCATTGTTGACGGCGGCATTCTGCTGAGGCCTTGAAATACTTTCGCCACGCGCGGGGATCTTGAAAGCATGACGTCCTCAACAATACAGGGAATCATGAAACGGCACCTTGACAACGGGAGCTAATACGTCGTCTCCTTGACAGCGGGCGCTACTCCTTGAGTAGCGCCCGCTGTCACTGAACCTACAGACACACAGGTTGCTAGCAGTCTTGACACATGGCTCTCATCCAATGGGATGAGAGTATTTTCACGTGAGGTATAATAATAGGAGTTAGAAAGCTATAGTACAAAAGTACAAAACAAGGGAGTTAACAACACAAGTCTTTAATGTGTTAATGTATATGATGCAAAACGTGGTATCAACCCTTCCAATGCTGAGGATACTTTTGTCCAAAGCACTTGCATAGATGAAACCACCTAAACCCTGTCATGTTGGTATTCATTGGAAAGCTCTCGCTGAGTACTCTCAGATGAGTACCCATGTGCCAGGGTTTCAGTCATATTTCAGGTATTTTGCATCATTTTGTATTGGTCAAATTAGCAAATAGCAGCTTAAGGGTTAAGCAATATGAGTCCTCATTAAAAACCTATGTGTAAATGTATTAATATGATACGAAACATGGTATTTAGCAATATGAGTCCTAATTTAAAAGCTATGTGTAAATGTATATATTCATGATACAAAACATGTGGAAATAATAAGCTATGTGGAAATGCAAGTACTACGAAACTGGGTATTTGCAGTCATAAAGCTACTGTAAATGTAGATAATTATGAACAACCAGGGGTCAAACAAATATGAACAACCAGGGGTCAAACAAAAGAAGTCATAAGGCTCTCTGGGCAGGGTCTTAGCCAGCAAGGCTGTTGGGTGTCTTTTGGACTCCCTGGTTCATGAAAAATACCTGATTATAGGTAAGAAGACACCCTAGATTTTGGTATTTGCTTTTTCATAAATACTAATTCCAAGTTACATTTCTAAAAGGTTTAACTTCAAAATAACAACAAATTCATTTCTTGAATAATTAAGCACATAGATACTTTATTTGTAAATTGTACATCATCAGTGTAATGATTTTTACTTTTTAAATCAGGGATTTTGGACACCCTCAAATTTTTGGACACCCTGTTTTGAAAATCCTAGCTAAGTCCCTGTCTTTGGGTTTGAAAACAATGTACATATTCACTAAAGAAAGTCCTGAGTTATAAAGCTATGCTGTAAATGTAGATAAAACAAAAAAAGGGTTCAACCAATCAACAGGGTTCGACTTTCCCAGGGGCCCAGGGGCATATGCCCCTAGATTTTGCTGTGGGCCCCTAGCTTTTTCAGACTAGGGGCCCGAAACAGTATATATATAATAATACAGAAATCCAATTTTTCACCACAAAATTTATCAAAAGACTATTTCGGGCCCCTAGCCAGAAATCAAAGTGTCAGACCCTGATCAAGTCATAGAGCTATGCGTAAATGTAGGCAAAACAAAACAAGGTGGTTCACTATTTAAGACATAAACCTAGTTGTAAATGTAGAAAATACATTTCACAATGGATTTAACAATAAAAGTCATAAAACTTCAGATTTGCCAGTGCGTCATTTGGAAAATGAAATCCTCAAAAAATAACCCATGATGACACCCATTGTGAGATTATTTCTAAAATATCAATTACAAGCATATAATTGAATTTTTCTATCTCAAAATAATTCCATTGACAATGTATAGGGATATAATGCCTTACTTCAACAGATGAATACACGGTTATGGTTGTAATCTGATTATATTGTGGTCTGCCTTGAAAGATAGGATGCCCAAAATGCTTAGAATTTTCCCCCAATTATGGGCCTGTTTGTAAAGGTTGATATAAATACAATACAACACAATGGAAGTGATATATAGCTA
>CAWWDR010000602.1:0-72008 GCA_963942565.1 Maea johnstoni
ATATATATATATATATATATAATATATATATATTATATATATATATTATATATATATATATATATATATATATATATAATATATATATATATATATATATATATATATATATACATATATATATATATATATATACATATATATATATATATATATACATAATATATATATATATATATATATATATATATATATATATATATATATATATATATATATATATATATATATATATATATATATATATATATATATATTGCGGATCGAGGGGGGGTTCGACTGGTACGACGAACCCCCCCTTGACTGGTGAATAACTTTGCATCACCACGCCACCTGTGGACACGCATTAGAACTCGTTGTTTATCCAGCCTTGGTCACAAATTGCAATGGCCCTTGAGAAGGCGACAGACTGATTGGTGTCACATAGGGGTTGGCCGCAGTGGGTGAACATCTTCTCATATATTAATACCGAGTTTCGTTTACGGTTGGATCCCTTTTTAGAGGAACATGTGTCGTTTAACAAGGGTTTGACCCCTGCAGTATGTTCCCGCATGGCCGTTTTCGTCAGTCGGCACAAAAGGGTTACGTTAATTACGTTCCTTCTCCCGTAAGACTCAAATTTAATGGGAAGAGAATTTGTAGTGGAGAGTAAGTCTTGACCGACATCTTTCGACTTACAGCGCCATCTACTAAGAGTTCAATTAGACCAACTATGTCGACTGCTCTGATATCGATTAGCAGGTTGGGGTAATGGTTAGCACACCAAATTGCAGAGCCGTTGGACTCGGATCGAATCTCGATGTAGACGCGGAAATAGTTATTTTTTATTCACTGCTGTTTTCCTATATTTCGGATGGCATTTTATGTCGTAGATCCAGTCACCTAAAAACGCTCACTGTTTACCATTGTAAAAATAACTACAGACTTGAAATGATTACTCTTTTTTATAATAACAACCTAAGTATTGCATCAAAGTGGTGTGTTCTTTATAATTTCTCTAAGTGAGGCAGTATATTTATGCTCTTTTGGTGCAATGTGTGAATGCAATATATTTGTTTTTTTTCTATTTAACACACGCACATACACACACACTCTTGGTTGTTCAAGCTCATAATTGCTATTTATATGTATGTTCTATAATGTAAAACATGAATGTATGTAATATCCTAGGGTAAGTCATTTAACCCTTTACCCATCCAGAATAAATCTAAGGTTGTTAAGTTAACCCATTCCTGGACATTGCACCTGGCCAAGATCATTCATTGAACACTTTGCCATCCAGAATTAGTAAAGGGTTATCTTATTAACATATTTATGATCAGAGGCCCAGAGCACCTGAAGACCATTCATTTAACCCTTTACTCACCGATAATATATCAAAGGATCTTAAGTAAGTTCAGAGCACTGCATTATCGATTTTTTACTAATGACATTCTTGAAAAGATTGTAATTAAAAATAATGGTATTTGTTCTATGTGTAAAACTGAACAGGACAGTAATTTTCATATGCTGATAGATTGTCTGCAAACATCTAACCTTTGGCTTGATGTGGAGAATTGGATAAGAACACTTGGTATGGAAAGATATTGCCTTACAGATAGAAGGAAGATATTAGGTGACTTGGAAAATACAGGTCAAATTAACATAATAATTCTAAATACCAAAAAAACTATTTTTCAATGCAAATTGGAAGAGAAGTCACCAACGCTCCACAGAGTAAAGGCAAATGTCAGACAATCTTTCTTGAATGATGAATATAAATGCACAGTGGATAACAAACAATTTTTGTTCAATAAGAAATGGTATTTATTAATAAGATACTACAGCAATCTAGCAAAATAAAAACCTATTTCAATCCTTATAAGCAATATATAATTTTTTCCTAATTATACAGCAAAGAAACGAAATGTGCCTACCAGTACCACTTGTAAAGCAAGTAATGTCAAACAGATTTGGTACTAGACACTTGTATCTATTATTTCTTTTGCAGCACACAAAACTAATGTGGACACAGCTTTTGTACTGTTACTGTTTTTCAAATGTCATACCTGAATAAATATGATTTAAAAATAAAAAAATGTATACCACTAAACCACTTGCCATTCATTGATTATGCAGAAATGTTGCACTCAAGCTCTCTTATATCTCGAGTTATCACGCCCTCTTATATCTCGAGTTATCACGCCAGCCTTTGTATTTTGTATAACTTTGCAATTAGATAATCCACAAAAATAATGTAAAACCAAAACATGTGTACCTGTCATTGGTTCTGTATACCTAATTCTCTAATTTGTATGGTAGTATGTGTGCAGAGGTTGGAATGATTCCGTTATTAACGTGTGTAGCATGCGTATTTACGATGGTGTCTGGCTCTGTTAATACCTTTTGTTTCATAACTTACTTGGTATCGGAGGTTTAAAGGCATAACTTTAATAATAATAAAGAAATAAAGCTGTGCGAAATATATATGTTTAAGGTTTATTGTCTAAATAAAGGGAAGCAGCTTGTGTTTGAACATGTGTTGAATATTTAGTTTTGGTGGAATGCTGCATGTACTAGCACGGAAGAATCACCACTGGGGCGGTCATATTTCAGTGAATTGTTGTATAGTTGGAATTCGTCAGTGTCCACATTAGGCAAATATTAGCGATTTCTCAAAATCCCCAAGGGTGCCCAAATGGCAAAGGGTTGATTCCTGATCACGAAACAATAATATTAGTTATCCGTGTTGTGAAAATGGGATACGTCCAGATGTCTTGAAAAGCCAACTGCATCACAAGAGGCTCTGCGCCTTAAGCAAATCAACTGACCATTTGCAAAAAACGGCCAACTGTTATTTTCACCACAGGGAAACAAATTCATCATCAGCTCCCGCATAAATGACATTCATTTTTGTCATACATTGTATTTTTGCCATTAATAAATTTATCATATATATATATATATATATATATATATATATATATATATATATGTATATATATATATATATATATATATATATATATATATATATATATATATATATATATATATATATATATAGTTATATATATATATATATATATATATATATATAAATATATATATATATATATATATATATATATATATATATATATATATATTATATATATATATATATATATAATATATATATATATATATATATATATATATATACATATATATTTATATACGTACATACATACATACATACATAAATACGTACATATATGTATTATATATATATATATATATTATACATATATATATAATATATATATATATATATATATATTATATATATATATATATATATTATTATATATTTTATATATATATATATATATATATATATATGTGTATATATATTTCTATATATAATATATATATATATATATATATATATATATATATATATATATATATATATATATATATATATATATATATATATATATATATATATACATATATATATATATATATATATATATATGTATATATATATATATATGTTCGCGCATGGCCGTTTTCGTGAGTCCGCATGAAAGGGTTACGTTAATAACGTTCCTGCCGTAAGACTCGAATTTAATGGGGGAAGAATATGTAGTAGAGAGTAAGTCATGGCCGACATCTTTGACTTACAGAGCCATCTATTTTAAATTAATTTTGACTGAACAGATATCGAACAGCCGGTTAGGGTAATGGTTAGGCAGGTTGGCATACTGTATTGTAGAGCAGTTGGACCCGGATCGAATCTCGATGGGGTTGAGGGATTTATTTTTTTTATTTACTGCTGTTTTGCTATGGTGCGGATGGTATTTATGCCGTAGATCCAGTCACCTAAAAACGCTCAAATGAACCATTGTAAAAATAACTACCGACTTGAAATGATTAATCCTTTTCATAGAAAAAAATAAGTTTATTATATATCATAGTTCTGTGTTCTTCATATTTCCTTTAAATGAGGCATTACGGTATATTTACGCTCTTTTGGTGGAATGAGTGAATGCAATATATTTAGTATTGTACTTAACACACACACATACACAGACACACTCTTTATTGCTATTATATGTATGTTTTATTATGTAAGACATAAAAGTATGTAATATACTAGGGTAATTCATTTAACCCTTACCATTCAGAATATATCAAAGGTTGTTAAGTTAACCCATGTTTGACCAATTCACTTTAAGATTATTCATTTAACACTTTGCCACCCAGAGTTAGTAAAGTGTTATCTTATTAACATATACATGGTCAGAGCATCCAAAAAGAATTCAGTAAACCCTTTACCCACCGAGAATATATCAAAGGTTCTTAAGTAATCTCATTCATGACCAATGCACCTTCGAATAAATCAGTTAATCTTTTGAAAACCAGAATATGTTAAGGGTTATTTGATTAACCATTCATGGCCAGCGCACCTGATGACCATTCATTTAACCCTTTACCCACAAGAATATACTAATGGTTAGGCAGGTTGGCATACTGTATTGTAGACAGTCAGACCCGGATCGAATCTCGATAGGGTGGCGGGATTTTTCTTTTTTTTTACTGCTGTTTTGCTATGCTTCGGATGGTATTTATGCCGTAGATCCAGTCACCTAAAAAACGCTCAAATTAACCATTGTAAAAATAACTACCGACTTGAAATGATTAATCCTTTTCATAGTTAAAATTTAAGTTTATTATATGTCATACTTCTGTGTTCTTCATATTTCCTTTAAGTGAGGCAGTATATTTACGCCCTTTTGGTGGAATGAGTGAATGCAACATATTTAGTATTGTATTTAACACACACACATACACAGACACACTCTTTATTGCTATTTATATGTATGTTTTATTATGTAAGACATGAAAATATGTAATATCCTACGGTAATTCACTTAACCCTTTACCCATTCAGAATATATGAAAGGTTGTTAAGTTAACCCATGTTTGACCAATTCACTTTAAGATTATTCATTTAACACTTTGCCAACCAGAATTAGTAAAAGTGTTATCTTATTAACATATTTATGGTCAGAGCCTCCAAAAAGAATTCAGTAAACCCTTTACCCAACGTGAATATATCAAAGGTTCTTAAGTAATCTCATTCATGACCAATGCACCTTCGAATAAATCAGTTAATCTTTTGAAAACCAGAATATGTTAAAGGTTATTTGATTTACCCATTCATGGCCAGCGCACCAGATGACCATTCATTTAACCCTTTACCCACAAAGAATATATTAAGGTTGTTAACTCATTCATGGCCAGAGTATCATAATGCTATTCCTTTAACCCTTTATCAATTGATAAAATCAGGGATAACCTCCTTGACTGCTCTGACATCAACCTGGAAATAGCACAGTCACCACCTGTTTCCACTCTGAATGTTCTACAGAATACTACAGAGGAGGAAGTATGGAAGATAATTTGCAAGTCTCCTGCAAAAAGCTGCATGCTTGATCCAATCCCAACTTGGCTCATCAAAGAAAGTAGAAGTGAATTACTTCCAGTAATGACTAACATCATAAATTCTTCTCTCAGATCTAGCCAGGTACCGAATCCATGAAGTCGGCTATTGTAACACCGTTACTTAAGAAATCTACCCTAGATCCAGATATTCTAAAGAACTACCGTCCTGTCAGTAACCTTTCTTACATCTCAAAACTGTTGGAAAGGGTGGTGGCGGGGCGACTCACTGACTACATGACTGAGAACAACTTGCACGAACATTTACAATCTGCCTACAAGCCTGGTCACAGCACTGAGACTGCCCTAGTAAAAGTACAGAATGACATTCTAACCAGCATTGACCAGCATGGAGTAGTTATACTGGTCATGTTAGATCTGAGTGCGGCATTCGACACCATCGACCATGATATTCTATTCAGCAGAATGGAAAATACACTAGGTATTACGGGTCAAGCACTTGCTTGGTTTAAGTCTTACCTGTCAGGTCGCACACTCCGCATCAAGATTGACAAGTCGTTCTCTGAGTTACAGGACATTCTGTGGTCCGTACCACAGGGATCAGTGTTTAGGACCATTGTTGTTCCTGATATACCTCCTACCCCTTGGAAAACTTATCAGAAAGCATGGTTTCGAGCTTCACATATATGCAGACGACACACAGCTCTATCTGGCAATAAAACCCATCACTCAACAAGCTGTGGATATAGGAGTTGCTAGGCTGGAGGGCTGCCTCACTGACATATATACATGGATGTCACAGAACAAGCTAAAACTGAATGCAGACAAAACGGAAGTCCTTGTGCTAGGTACCCCTAAGCAGCGAGCCAAAATATCTGTGCTAGCATCTCAGTAAATGGTGAGATTGTCAAGATTCTCAATATACCTATCGGCAATCTGGGCTCTGTTTTGATCCGAGCATGAATATGGCAGCACATGTGTCAAAGGCAGTCAAATCTGCAAACTATTACCTGCGAAACATCGGAAGGATCAGAAAATACTTGACTGCAGAATCAAGTAAGAGTGCTGTCATATCCTGGTAACCTCAAGATTTGACTACTGCAATGGACTTCTCTGTGGAATACCCGAAGAGCTAATACGTAAGCTCCAGAGAGTACAGAACAACGCTGCCAGGGTGATCACTCTAACGAAGAAGTATGACCACATCACTCCAGTACTGAAGGAGCTGCACTGGCTACCAGTCAGGAAGAGAATTGAATTCAAGATTCTGCTACTGGCGTACAAGTGTTTGCACGGAACTGCACCTTCTTACCTGAGGGAATTGCTGAAAGAGTATGTCCCACCCCGGACACTGAGATCAACATCCAAGAACTTACTCTGCGAGCCAAGAAACAACATGAAAACCTACGGTGACAGATCGTTTAGTGCCTGTGCCCCAAAACTATGGAATCAGCTCCCAGATAATATTCGGGCAGCTGGGAGTGTGGCAATCTTTAAACGACAACTGAAAACACATCTGTTCAAAGATGTATATATCAATTAACTATGTGGATATCAACATCTATCCTTTGACAATGGAATGTAATGGGCCTTTGAGCATGTTTATATGGAAAGGGCGCAATATCAAATGACAATATTATTATTATTATTATTATTATCACCCATAATTAGTTAAGGGTTATTTCATTAGCCCATTCATGGCCAATGCACCTTGATATAATACATTTAACCTTTTGCAATCCAGGATATGTCAAAGGTTATTTAATTAACCTATTTATGGCCAGAGGACCTGATCACTATTCTTAAACTTTCGCCACCCAAAATTAGTTAAGGGTTATTTTATTAACCCATCTATGGCCAGAACACCCGATGACTATTCATTTGGCCCTTTACTCACCAAAAATATATCAAAGGTTATTAAGTTAACCCATTCACAACAAATGCACCCAAATATCAATCGTTTAATCTTTTGCAACCCAGGAAATATTAAGGGATATTGAATAAACCCATTCATGGCCAGAGAATATGATGACAGTTTATTTAACCCTCAACCCACCAAGAATATATAAAAAAATACTTTGCCTCTGCCGCGCATGATTGAGTATGACTTAAAAGTTGTTACATTAACCCATTCATGGCCAGAGCACCTTAATTTATTCATTCAACCCTTTAATTGCCACGCTGAATTAGTTAAGGGCTATTTTTTAGCCCATTCATGCCCAAGGCACCTTAAAATTCATTTAAACCAATATTATTTAAGGATTATTTAATTATTTTATTAATCAAATGTATGTGTTCCATTGGGAAATGTTATAAACATGATTCATTAAAATGAATATCAATGAATTGTTGAAATAAAGTCAAGATTTACACACACACACACGTGTTTGTGTCTTCTTCAAGTTGATCATTGCTATTATATGAATGTATAATTTAGAGCATTAAGGTAAGTACATATTATTTTCATCAGAAAATGGTTTACTAATCCATTCATAGTCAGCGAACCTTACAATCACTCATTTAACCCTGAGCGATGCAAATGGTTCGGTAAGGGTTCTAATGTTTTAAGTGGTGAAGGCTGTTTGATTGTGTTTTGTTTTATTCTCTGCATCTTCACTCACTGCGCATGATTGGGTATGACTGAGAATCCAAAACCGTGCAGCGCACGGGGAGCTGCTAGTTCAGTTTATGGGGGAGTATCTGCTTTCAACAGACAGATTCTAGGTGTTTGATTCGCAGGCTAAGAATGGTTTGTTAGGTGAGGGGGGTTCGCCAACCTCTTAAACTTCTAGATCATTTGATTCCTGCAAATCATACAAAGAACAACTACCCCTACTAGGCTAGCAGGGAGCTGTATTAGTAATCAACATCTCTGTAGGCTAGCAACGAATGACTGCACACTAGAGGGCCCCCGACAGGGACAACTAGAAAATAATGGAACATTAATCTACTGTATTTTCTGAACCTGCCATCCATCATGAATAAATTGTTTGTCAATACAAACAGATGAATAACCACATTTAAACATAATAAAGGTGATGAGGCTTAACAATTTTGTCACTCTAGAAATTTACTAAATACTAAATTGTTATTTGTTGACTATGTTTAAGGTAGAAGCCTACCCGATACACGGGTCATTTTTAAAACTTAAATTTCTGAAAACTGAGTTAAGTGTAGACAACGGCACTTACGCTATTGTATAGCATACATCTCATAGTTACAGAATAATGATAAACTTATCAATAATTTGCTATTTTGAGTTGATATGGCACCCTTTACGCACATATCTGTCTGTGTTTCGTTTTTTGGCAAAATGTCAAGACTCACCCTTTACTTGAAATCCAAACTCTACCATTTGATCATTCATGTCTTTGGTAAGGTGCAAGGTCCTACCGAAACCGGGAATATGCACGATGAGTATGTTAAAAACATTTTTGAATGTTCCCATATGCCTCACGATTTCTAACAGCACGTGGTTTACGCAGTTATAGCTGATTTTCAGGCCCTGTCATAATAAGAGGTACATATGACATGACCTTGCACCTAGAGTGGATTCATATCGGTCATATTCTAAAACAATGGCTTCGAAGACCGTATCGTTATTCACTTTCAGCCAAAAAATGAGATGAAAATCTTGATCAAAATGGACTATCTCGAAGGAATCTGGCATGGCGAAGCAGACACCCATGCTGTTTGGGACCAATTTAGCACGGAGGGCCCAAAGGGACCCGCCCTTTGGGTTCCCTTTGTTCTCGTGGTCGTAGCACAATACAAAGTTGCTAGGTCGGGATTCGTGGCAGGTGACCACTCCTCATGTGCAATATTTTGTTTTGATATCCATGCTTAGGGGCCAGCTAAAGACACCACCTAGTGGTGAAAATCTTGGTGTACTAGACTATCACCTTAACTGATGTTAACACATATGGCATTGAGCATATAACATACCTGTCAACATTCAACCATACGACATCAGGCGATTTCAGATGGATCACTATTGGAGCCTCTTTCGGGGCATTTTGTTTAGTTCCAATCCTAGCCACCAGGGGTCAGGTGATTAGTTTAACTTAGGGATGGGCTATTAAATTTCACAAATTTTTTGAGGTGGGTCAATTTTCCTTGTCAGCCATTGAATATTTTTCTTGAGATGCTAGCCCATGATGCACCTTCACCTCTTAATGCCATAGAACATATGTGTCTGAATGATAATTCCAATTAGTAAGGAATTATCTATGAGTACCTACTGAAAGGAACCAATTACTACACACAGTAAATGGGTCAGGCGAGATACTCTGAAAAGAGAGGAGCACACTGACCTACTTGCTGAGAAAAAAATGGAGGACTTTTCAAAATCAGCAAAATCAGTAGCTAATCAGTAAATTTCTTCAAATCAGGTGCTCAATCAGAAGACAGCAATTTTGGGGTCTGAAATCAGTAGAGTACTGCTCAGATCAGTAGAGTTGACAGGTATGATATAATTTGGGTTTAAGTTAAGACTGGCTGGACATGCCTTCAAGATGCTAACATAACTGTCTTTCCTGCGCAATTTTACTTAATAACCCCTTATGTGACTGGCGATGTCTAGTTGCCTCAGACGAAGATCTAAACTTGCTAAAGCTGACCTAAAATTTGGGACTTCAAAATCTCGGAGACGAGAAAATGCAGCACATTATAGCTCATATTAGTATTATTCTCAAACTTAACAGGGTAGAATATTTGAAACGTATAAAAAGTAGTTTATCATACACAATTATAGAGCATATAAATGTGCTGTTGCACTAGAAAAGGTCCAAGAAACGTGAACAAAAATACAATTGCAGGCGTAGGTATATTCTAAGAAAATAGAAAACTACTTTATTTACCTATTTCACCTTTACTCAAACTTAAAGATGTTGGTTTCTGAGAATAAGACCAGCAGAAAAGGAAAACTTTACTGAATGGCTCTCAGAACAGTTGCTAAGTCCATCTCCAATTGAATCACCCCCCACCCCCCCAAAAAAAATACATGTATCGCAATTATGCTTACATCAATTAGGCAAGGTAAACAGAAAGTCTTACCCTCATCCCAAGGATGTGCATAACGCTGAACCTTTCCAAAAGGTAAAATCCATGTTTTAAATGTTTGAAAGTGCAAGAGGTCCAAACAATCTGGTGACCAAAACAGTAGGCAATATGGCCACCCCCAAATCTGAGTTTGTATTTGATAAACAATAAGATATAGGACAACTCAATTAAAAGTTCACTCATAATCCATAACATATTTTATTATATCTCTTATGGTAGTGCTGGAGATTTCATACCCAAGAGACTTCGTCACCACACAATGTAAATTTGATACATTTGTATTTTCATGCAATCAAAGGGCCAATCAGCAAATTTCTTCATTTATTTTCATTGACAATTAAACATTTTTAAGTTTCTTTCCGTTTTTTAATGAAGTGTACTTCCTTTTCATGAAATGTAAGCGATATATGGAAGATGTTCACTGATTTTGTGAGGTGAAAGATCAATTGAGAGGAATCGTGTGGTGTTTTCAGAAATCGTTAGTGGCGCCACCAGTGTTGCTTTTCGGAATTATATTGAACCTTCCCTTCTTAAATCCTGGATCTGCCCCTGCTCTTTTGATGCGTTAATTCAGGCTATGACCACTTTCTATACTAGGGAATATCTCCCAACCTGTCCATCAAAACAGTTGATGCACTGTACAATATTGACTGATCCCAAAGAGGCACACCATCCAATGAGAGTGCCAGAATAATGACACACCCCCCACATTTCCCCAGCATGCCAAAAGCCAATCAGATGTGCTGTGACATGACGGGCCACCATATTGCCTAGAATAGCCAATCAGGAAGCAGGACATAACTGCATTAGGCATTAAGTAGGTCATGCCTCTGATCCGTCTGCACAGATGTAAACAGAAAAAAATGGTTACCTCTTCTGCAAGTTCTCTACCTTAACCTGGTAAAAAAAGACATGCTATCCTAACAGACCAGGATATGGAGGATATGTTGAAGAAGAGAAATGCTGCAAATACTGACAAGGTTACTGGAAACAGTGTACACATTATCAGGAAGTATTTGAATGAGAAAAATCTGCATGCGGATTTCTGAAAGTTTGGATGACAAGGCACTAGATGAACTTCTCTCAAAATTTTATTGTGAAATTTGTAGTTCTGATGGAGAACTTTACAACAAATCCAGCACGATGACCTTGAGACATGGGATAAACAGACATCTAAGTAACAGCAGAAAGAGTCCTGTGGACATTGTGAATGACAGCAACTTTAACCAATCTCAGAGGATGTTCTCAGCTGTCTACCCTCTTCCTTTCAGGTTCATCCCTGAGGGAGGGATTTTATAAGATCTGAACTTTTCTCATTGAACATTTGGAAGCCAATAAGGATGAATTATGGCTTATTTTGAGGGTTTTGAAGTTTTAAAGATTATTTGCTTCAAACCGATGTTTTATTATTGTATTAAGGATACGTACCTGATAGTGGTAGTTTAATAAAAGAGTTTCTTAACAATCGTTCTGGTGTGTAATTAATGCTTCTTCCATTTGTCAGTGGTCATATAATAAAACAAATATGAACTGATCCCTCAAGCAAATCAGGTTATATGGACCTCGGGAGAGCAATATTGTCCTATGGCCTTGGGCAATTTTGCTCTCCCTAAGTCCATATAACCTGATATTGCCCTCGGGATCAGTCCATATTTGTATAATATATATATATATATATATATATATATATATATATATATATATATATATATATATATATATATATATATATATATATATATATATAAATATATATATATATATATATATATATATATATATATATATATATATATATATATATATATATATATATATATATATATATATATATATATATATATATATATACATATAAGCATTCAAAATAAGAAAGTTATGCTCATTCAGAATGAGAAAGATATACATGTACATGTACTTGGGAACCTGGGTTTTTCCAAATCCAAAGTCCTCGGCCAACTTACAAGCACTTCTGTACTTATTGTTGAGCTCTATTACCTTAACTCTTTCTACCAAGGTAAGAAACTTCCTTCTAGGTGGCATCTCTACCTAGGTTATCAACTGTACTGCACAAAATCTCAAAGCAAACTAAAGACATTTGGCCTCATTTTTCATCAAGACAAAGGATGACAAAATTGCAATTGAACATTAGCTGGCTTTGGCTAAATTTAGCTTACACAGGTCCCCACCCAGGCTTGGGTTAAATTACAATCGTATCCCACTGCTGCATGTCTGTGTGGTATGTATCCCCTTAATCCCCTTACAAAAAAAGCAATGGTTATGACTTACTGAAAATCAGGCTGAGAAATTTCTGTCTGCAAAGGGACTTGGAAATGTCTATTTCTGAAAGTGGTCCTTGGTCACAGGTGAAACATGGTCTTTGGGAAGAAAAAAGGTGGTCTCTGGTCTTTGTTGACAAGGGGTCTCTATTCGGAGGGAAAATATAGAGTAATTTGTCTCGGGGGGATTTTGAGCGGTCTTTGTCGGGAGGGGGTCCTTGTTCGGGGGTGGTCTCTCGGTCAGGTTTGACTGTATATATATATATATATATATATATATATATATATATATATATATATATATATATATATATATATATATATATATATATATATATATATATATGTATGTAATTGTGTTACAGCATTTAACAGACAGTTTCTGGAACAGTTCCACACCACTACTGTAAAAAGAAAGGATGTACATCTATCATCATATGGATGTTACGATTAGGGATAACTCCCAACAGGTATGAAAGCAAACAGCAGGACTCTCAACATGACAACTGTAGCATGATACCAAACAGGATTAGAAGGTACCAACACAGGACCACGACCTAGGAAATTAATATATTTTGTTGTGTTTACTTTGTGACAATAATCTGATGTTATTATATTTTTGGTAATAGCCTTTCTTCAATCGACTGTCCAGTATACTAATATGTTTTTATACTTAATCTGTATATTTTGTTGAGACTTCGAATTCTTGGTCTCTTATTTTGCAATTGTATTGATGTATCGTATTTTCATGCATATGGCATAGTCAATAAACATACATACATACATTTGTATTCCGCCATATTTACCTACACCCCAAAAATATTTTTAGTGATAAGTGGACAACATTTTACTTATATCTGAAAAAGATGCTCAAGTATTGTGCATACATAGTAAACATGTGCTTCGAGAGTAGGCGCACATGCTCGTAGGATAAGCGTACGGTGAAACTCACCAGAAAGCAATAGGAACTTAAAACTTTTGTGTTTTTTAAATTTATTTAACATGCATGAAAGTACACCATAATTGGAAGGTAATAAGAAAAGACTTAAGATTGCCGTGACTTCTCTCCGTAGGACATTGCCCTCCAACAAACTTTGTCAATTCGTCAATGTCTTACTGATTCATAACTAACTTGTTCTGTGGATTACTAATACCTATGAGTTAAGAAGGTACATATGTGGTGTTTCCAGCATTTGCGGGGGTTCCTACGTCACATGGAATCACTCTAGTAGACTCATTCATCTTATAAGCTTGGTACTAAGAACTTGACTGTCACAGGTTAAGATACTTATCTACCTGTTTTTATCTAATAATGATTAAATGTTGCAATTATTATGAATTTCCAAGAAAATATGACAGCAATTTCTATTCCGCCACATGGTTAAATGCTCGTTTATTCAGCGTGATATGAAGTTTGCTCGCATACTGGCTTTGAAAAGTGGACAGCCTTTACGCCTGTGCCAATCTGTGTCGGGGAAATCAACAAGTCTATGAATAAGAGAGATCGAGAGAATTATGGCTTTGAGACGTGAGACAAAGAACCACATGTGTTGAATGGATGAATGGGAGAGTTGGAATTAATGTATGATAAGAGGTATCTATTGGATTCGAGAGAGAGAGAGAGAGAGAGAGAGAGAGAGAGAGAGAGAGAGAGAGAGAGAGAGAGAGAGAGAGGGGTTGTCTCTACCGATCCCAAAGTGAGCCTTTTATTTCAATAAATCTATACCTCTCTCTCTATCCCTCTCTCTCTCTCTCCCTCCCTCTCTCTCTCAAGACTTTATTGCTCTCGTTCCCTCTTGAGTAGTGGTTGAACTTGCGAATCCAACGTAGACTACTATACATAATGGCTGTTAAGTGCTGTTTTTATGTTCCAGACACACCAGTGTTCCCCCGAGGTGAGGAGGGGGATAAAATCACTCCTATCACCCATCAATGTGATATGACCTGCAGGATTCCAGCAGTGTATTCCGCTTTCATTCCCCACTTGTAACTAGCCGGACACGCCTGAGCCGCTGTGACGAAAAGACAAAAACGAAAACGATATATTTTACCTGGATGACCATTGAATCATGAATGGGTTAACCCATTTAAGGTTATAGCGCAGCTTCCAATGTAGATGTGTAAAACTTGCTCACATTGATGCTATGTGTTGTGGTAGTTGAGGTAAAATGTGCCCCCTGCTGTGAGTGATTTTTGAGTTATAAACCTTGAAAGTATGTAATTTTTGAAGTTACCCAGGCTTAAACTGTCAACCTGTAAACTATGCAAAGATTCAGATGCCACTGACAGAAGCGCTCTGTTAGGTTTATTAGCTTTTAACGATGTCATGGCTTGAGTATTTTAATTGGAAAATGCAGTAAACAGGATTTGCTTCTAAAGAGTAAACCGTGGTTAGAGTTCAAAATTAGTGCAGCAATGCTTATTAGTATTTTGTCAGTGTAGCGTACTGTATGCTCTGTTGTTACCAGTTTCAAGTGGCCCCTGCTCGCATGATATTTGGACTAAAAACTTTTGAATTTTACAATGTAATAGGCTCTATCATTCTATGAAATGTGGACGTTATTACATTAATAATGCTCTGTTGTTACCAGTTTCAAGTGGCCTCTGCTCGCATGATATTTGGACTATAAAACTTTTGAATTTTGCAATGTAATGGGCTCTATCATTCTATGAAATGTGGAAGTTATTACATTAATAATGTAATATACATGTACGTCATTTACAATAAATGAAAAACTAAACACCCAGAAAGATCTTTCAAATCACAGTCAAGGCATGGCAAAAAGTTGCCAGAGATTTGGAGTTGGACACTGTTTTTTGCCTGATAGTCTGGTTTTCTACATTGTGTGCAACTGGTTCGTCATATAGTATGGCAGAAAAAGGGATGAAAACGCAAAATTACCAAATCCAAGATATGTGTTTGTCCCTTGATCCCAGATGAGGGCATGTGAGAAAATGACCAGTGACTTAGAGTTAGGCAGTGTATTTCACAGGCTTACTATTGTTTCCTCCATCTCTAACAATAGGTTCGTCGTAATTTAGCCTACCTAAATGTATCATTTTGGTAGACACGCGAAGTTGTGCGAGGCCAGGACGCCCCAAACGTCTGTTGGAGAGGAAATACGTATATTTCACTAAACTCTACAGACATCTATCTACCTGTCTGTCCGTCTGTATTACTGTCTGTGTATCTATGTATCTATCTATATATCTATATATCTATCTATCTATATATCTATATATCTATATATCTATCTATCTATCTATATATATATATATATATATATATATATATATATATATATATATATATATATATATATATATATATATATATATATATATATATATATATATATATATATATATATATATGTATATATATATATATATATATATATATATATATATATATATATATATATATATATATATATATATATATATATATATATATATATATATATATATATTTCTCTCTCTCTCTCTCTCTCTCTCTCTCTCTCTCTCTCTCGCTCTCTCTCTCTCTCTCTCTCTCTCTATATATATATATATATATATATATATATATATATATATATATATATATATATATATATATATATATATATATATATATATATATATATATATATCGTGAGTGTAATAACAGCACAAGCAGGTGAATAACTGCCAGTCAATAATCTTACCTATTCAACGGCGGCCGGCTGCATTTGATTCATAAAACCAGGTGAAATGTGGTGGGTCAGTTGAAACTATGATATTAGCTTTCCGAAACATTTATCACGAGGTTTTTAGAGTTCTTCAACGGATATGGCGATTACAATTATAGTTTTAAGTACACTGCATGGTGCACCAGTGCACCGATTCATCAGCCGGTTTATTAAATGAATGTTGCTGCTTAACATCGAAATCAGCTCTGGTCCTTTCCTACAATTTTGACGCTTGTTAGGCCTATACAATGTTTGGTATAACAACAGAGGTATTGCCTGTATTGTTGGTGGACGGTGCAGATTATCACCCCTCGACAGGAAATAATTCATTCTCAGGGTGATAATCGGCACTATCCACCAACAAGCCAGGCAATGACAGTTTATTATACTATCTACCGGTCTGTCCGTAGTTCTCTCTCTCTCTCTCTCTCTCTCTCTCTCTCTCTCTCTCTCTCTCTCTCTCTCTCTCTCTCTCTCTCTCTCTCTATATATATATATATATATATATATATATATATATATATATATATATTAATCTTTCGATCGTTCTATCTATCTATATTTGTGCACACGCACTCGCATATAAATGCATACCGTATTACCCCGCATACAACACACACTTTTATACACGCGCAGCACTAATGGTAAGGAGGGGTGCGTGTTATCTACGGGTACAAGAACCAGAACTTTATTACATCGAATTTTCCAGAATTTGCTGGGGCTTAATTTACCGATCATGAACAAATGTGATCAGTTAATTAAGAACACCGGTTAGTTGTTATCTTATTGTCACCATTTTTGTACCCCCAGGAGGATAGGACGGCAAATCAATCCATATTTAGATTTCAATTGCATTAAAATTAGGGGATAAAAGGGGATAGGGAGGGTGAATTGAAATTGATACGGATTAGCCAGGACTGAGCAGAGTTGGTACGAGCTGGTGTCTGCTGTCATCTCGGCTTTTGACAAGTGAAGTCAACAAATGGGCACAACCAGTCAATATCAATTACAATTTACCATTACAAACCAAGGCAGACATATGACTCTCCGCACTTAATGGCCGACCAACTCCCCCTGCGTATAATAAACGGGGAATTGTAATTTACATGCAGAAAGGGACTTTGGGAGGGGGTGCGTATTATCTAGGGGGTGCGTGTTGTATGTGGGGTAATACGGTATTAGTGATTTTAACCAAATTATTATCACCGTGATGAAGGGCTCACACCAAAAACCATCACAGAAGTACCATACTTCCCCCAGTTACAAAGAAATTGATGAAACCAAAGTTCTTTATAATCTTAATAATGATTTAGCTACAGTTGATATTACTCTCTCTGACTATGAGAAAAACTGCTAAACCCTGAGTGAATATGTTATTGACCATCATGCCCCTATCAAGACCAGGAAGATTTGAAACCACTCATCCCCATCTAATAATGGTTAATGAAGAAGGGGTATTGTTACGTGCCAAAAGTAACAAGAAGGTGTTACTTACCAAAAGTAACAAGAATGACAGAAATCAGCAGGTCAACAATAACAATTTAATAACACAAGTAATAATACACCAATACCAACAAAAGGATACATTGATCCAGCCTTCTCCTAGTTAGACAGTCCTTGCTATGATCATTGTCAAAGAAGATCACTCACAGAATTATATTCAGTCCATCCACTTACTTGTGTATGTTCTTGTTATAGAGCACATCCAGTTAGCAGCTGTTGTTGACAAGTAATCTCCAATCTCCATAAGCAACACAAGACTGAGTACCTCTGCCATACGTCTTCTAATGAGACCCTCACTCTGATGTAATTTCTCCAAGTCTGCCCTCTGCTACTCAATCACCCCTTTATAAAAGCAACTCCAAACTCTAGAAGGCTCTAGATGTCCAGAATATTCCTAGCACTGTCAATCACAAGTTCCCCAACTAAGGAAGAATGACCCAAACCCTTCCAGAACATTCACCAGAAATATATAAACACGTACCAAAACTTCATGACCGAGACATGGTAAGAACAACATAAGACAACTGTCCCAAATAACAATATAAATGAAACAATCAATTGCCACTTGGGCATAACACTATTTACTAGAAAAACATGCAAAAAACATTAAAAATACTGCATGGTTCAGGTGTATTTTATGATCAAAATCAATGCAGTATCTCTATCCGTTTTGAAAATATACACGTCTTATTACCCCTGACCCCATTCTCGAAAAATATAGGTAAATGAAATTGATTAGAAATAGAAATAATTTTCTGTAAAATTCATTCACTCTTCTAGATACCAGCATCTACCATAAACATACATAGCCCTGTCCTCCCAAGGTATAACAATTGTAAATAGAGATAATTCTGAAATTCCAAAGCTCTGGGCAACGAATATTTGGTACAAGAACCAATATTTGTTTTTGCATTCTTAAATCTTTGTATAAACATTTTGAAAATAAGGAACTCTGTAAAACACCCGCCAAACAGAAACACATGTATTCCTGTTCTTTCCTAGTGTAAAGTTGTAAGTAGCGATACTTTTAATACCCTGAAGGCCTAGGCAACATATATCCTAAAGCACCAGCACGAATGAGGGAACGGATGTAGGCCTCTCCTCCCATAACAAATAAGTTGTAATTAAAGCTATTTCAATGCCGGTCACCTAAGACAACTGATTTTTTGGTACAAGAACCAAACTTAAAATTTATCATTTACACAACTTCAGGAGCCATTCATGTGTCCCATTTAAAACCGATATTTTGGCAAATACTACTTTAGCATATAAGTTATTTTCTTTCTTCCATGTTAAAGAGAAAGTTTAGATATGACATTTGTGCCAATATGCAGAGAAAACATGGATTAATAACCTTTCTGTATCAACATCGAATCTGATAAGTTAAACATCTGAACACTTTTTTGTTTGATAATGACCTAGATTAAAAACCTTTGGATACTCTAAATACAGCACTGCACAGATTAACAACAATACACATTCAATTTTGGACACACATGTGTATTTGAGATTTTATGAGAGTGATCTTTTTTCACAAATTATTCCAAAACACCATTAACCCTATCATGCCAGAATTGCCAAGGTTATATCAGTAATGAATTATAATCTCATAATGATGTTATAATCAATCAATTTTTAAAGTGACAATATATATCTAGGACTCTATTTCATCATTATGCTTATTTAGTTTGCTGACTTTCCATTCATGTCAAGCTTAAAGATGACCTCTGAGCTAAAATTAGAAGAAAGACAAAAACAATAATATCATTCCTTAGTATTGTTAGTTGCCCCACATTTGTGAAATCTGGTGGTCCCTAGATCACACATGGATAGGCACTACATTTAAGATTATTCTTAGTTTTTCAACAGTTTTTACAACTTGCCGGGAGGGTAATACTACGTTTTTCATATATTCCCTTCTTAAAATTGACTCCTCTTTCTTCTCTTTTATAGAAAAAGTAATACTCAACAGGGCTAAAATGATCAATTTATGATTTTTGATCAATATAAATGCCCTGAGGACTAATCCTCTTCACTATTTTATTACAAATTAAATGGGGCATGATGCTAGACGATATGATCGGTTTGGAATTGTTGTATCTCCAGTGGCTACCAGGGGAACTTCAAATACACATGTGTGTCCTAAATTGAAAGTGTATTGTAAATGTATGCAGTGCCTTATTTAGGGTATCAAAATGAAAATATTGCCCTGGTCTTTTTTTAAAAACATATTTACGTGAGGAAATCTTTGCAATGGACGTGGTTATGTTTTACTCTTGCTCTAAGTAGTCTTATTATTTGAGATAATGTGGTTATTTTTTCATGCTCCACATAATTTTTTCAAGAATACCTTTTTCAATAAATTCTTTTTGAAAATATTAACATGAGTATTGATAAGGCAATGCTTTTATTTTACAATTTTGATTTTCTCTTTCTAAATGCCTGAAATAAGGCTAAAGTATCATAGTTTAAGGTCATTTGAAGGTCAACATTTTTTCAAAAAAATCGTTTTCTCTCATAGACTACATATCCTAAGTATCAAAAGGACTCATCATAGCATCTTAGACATATTGATGTGTCCATTTTTGAGTCATTCTGACCCAGCGTGAATTATAGCTGCCTTGGCTCACCCCATAAAGCGTGAAAGATGGGACGGCCCCCCTCCTCCCCCCCCCCCCCCCCCCCCCTTCACGCCTACCTGCGCTCGGGCTGCCTGTAGTAGTTGCTACAGGATCGGAACTGGAAGTCACAGTGCAATAGCAGGCCTCGAACGAAACACACCATCCACAGGCCAGGCCAGGACAACACTCTAAGGATGAAATGGGGTTTCGTAGGTGAGCTTTGTTGGCCTTACAAACCATTATTTGTCTGCCTATTATATGTAAGATGGACCAAATTTGAAAGAGCAAATGAAAAACAGTTGTTATAGGGTAGAAAATATAAACCTTTTTGTTTTCACCAATTTCTGGGTAGAGAAAATAAAAATCTTTTTATTTTCACCTTTTTTGGGGAGAGAAAATAAAGTACTGAGGGAAAATAAAATTATTTTTACTGACGACTCTAGAGGAAAAGTTGTTCATTTGCTCTTTCACACTTGGTACACCATACATATGGGATTCATAATTATATAAAAAGGACTTCTTTACCAGGTGATGGGGAGGCCAATGGAATGAAATTTATTAATATGGAGCTTGTTGACATGAAGTGACTGTGTCTTAGATTTACAATCCTCAAAGTCTTAGGAATATTGGGAAAGGTTTACACTGGGAAATAACAGTTTAGTTTGGCATTATTTACTTGTCACATATATCTAGTATCAAATAAACAAAAGCCCTATAGATGCATTTTTGGGATGATTATAGTTTGATTTCTGTCAAAGACATTACCCAATTTCTCAAATTTTTACATAGAAAATACTTCTTCTCTTAAGACATCAAAAGTTTCCATGCTTACTAGTATTTTCAATGTAGGGGGCTACACATTTTATTTTCAGTTCCATAACAGGATGCCAAAAGGAACAGAAAAGGAACTAGATCATTTGTGAAGACACTTTGTAGTAAATTTAAACTTTTGGCAAACACATATTTCATATTTAAAGAGAAATAGAGATTTCTAGCTATTGTCTATTAAAAAATATCCCTTACTGCGGGGTAAAATGGTAATAAGAAATATTCAGACACCTTTTGCAAGCCATGTATAAATGTGTCAATTAACTCTGTGACAGGATGACACTTTGTGGCTTAATGGTAAGCCCTGTTTTATTTGTCTCCTCTTGTCTTTACAGGGGGTCCACACTGCAATCAATCCTATTGATTATCCTGTTTGCTGCGGTGATTTACTGCCTCACCAGTTTTTGGTGGTATGAGCTTAAGAACGATAGAAAGCAGCTACAAAAAATTTCTGCATGTTCTCAAAAGCTGTCATCGCAAACCAGTCAAAAGGGAAGGAAGGGGTATGCTGTTTTCTCGTCAACTACACCTGGTCCACAAGATGACCCAATGACTGATGGAAGACGGAGATATAATTATGCCTTTAATCTGCCTTTAACAGTGTTATCTTGGTCACGGTTGGGGTTTGGAAGCATTGTTGTGCTGGTTGGACAAGAATCAGAGTGGAAGACGCAGAATCACACCAGGATCATATATAAACAGCTAAAGGCACTTGATGCAATAGTTGTTTTTCTTCCAGCAGTAGCTCAAAATGAGGTCATGCTTTCCCAAGTGGTGCGACTCTTTGTTCCCAACATGGCACCCTTCAGACACTGGAAGGGTGAGATTATAATTACCTCAGACAGTGACTTGATCCCTCTTAGTGGCAAGCTCTATGAAATACCACAAGGCAAGGCCGTAACAATAGTAAACTCTGAATGCTGTGGAACTTTTAGACATAAGAAGAAGACCTACAAAATGTGGCCACTTGCAAATATAATGATGAATGCATCTACCTGGAGAAATGTGATGAATTATATGCCTTACAATGAAAACTGCAAGATGCAAGGAAATACCTACATGCTTGACCAGAACTTTGCTGATTCCATTTTGAACTACTTGTTTAAAGAGTTTGGACCACTAATAGAAAAGCCTGTTGTAAAAGGGTTAAATAATGGCTGGTTCATGGACCAACATTTGGTTAGCATACGAGTTACACAGTGGATGGAACAGGATCTCAGAGGAAAACTTGCAAATTTTGTTCCAAGACATGACACTAGAAAAGATCGTATTGACCGAATCTCTTGGAAGAAGAATCTTATGAGAGCAAAAGAGATGGTAGATAGTCATCTGCCTCTCTGGGGATATAGAGAGGCGGTGTGGGTGAATATGATGCAACCTCTTCTCACACAATTGCTTAATACATCCACAATAAAATATCTAGAAAATTACAGACAGCAAATGCTTCAAGGCTGATATTTTCAGATATATATAGAAAAAACATTACCTTGCTGATTCCTACATAGAGCTCAGGAACACTGTGTGGGATATTACATAAAAGGGAATATAGAATTGCATAACTGTATATGTACAACTATATATATATATATATATATATATATATATATATATATATATATATATATATATATATATATATATATATATATATATATATATATATATATCAGCCATTCTCCCTTATGGGTCCACATTGGGGCTGGAAGTTGGTCACGAGGGTTTGTGTCACAGATCTTTCTGAGACTAATTTTTTCTGAAACTAGTATATCTCAAGGGCAAAAGCCCAAAAAATCTGCCTACAAAGTCTTCAGACAAATTTTTTACAGCAGTTTGAAGTTGAGGCTATCCAAATTTCAGAGGACCACTCAAAATATGACCTTTATTTGATTTCAGGCTTGTAAAAATGTATTGAAAAGGCTAATACCCCATTGTATGCTATTTTTATGAAGTAAACTGTATGATGGTTCAAATAAATACAGCTTTTGCATATATTTCACTTGTTTTTTCATAATTTTGCCACTGTTTTGTGAAGTATAGTTTCAAAACTGCAATGAAGTCCTGAAAGTATTGTATAACTTTAGCTGTAAAAGTGAGAGATCTTTCTGAAAAATAGTCTAACCTATCTCAGGGAAATGACAAATTAGTGCTCTGGGACTGGCCCAAAAGATGTAGAGCATAGGTGAAAGCATCACTGGTTAATAGCGCATTGAAAAACGTTTCGTAAGTTGCGATATTTCATGTAGAAATATGAAATTTTTCAAAATTAATATTAATGTTCCGAAATCATCTTAATAGGCCTAAAGACACCTAATTAACTTAATTTGTTAATTTGGACTTCATTGCAGTTGGCGATTAGGCTATTATTTTTTTCGTTTGTAGGTTGCAGAAAATGGTAAAATGGAAAACACATGAATACAGTCTAAAAATCAAAAGGTTTATTGAAGAAACCTGTCAAATACGAAATTAAATTATACATAGATATCACATGCACCTATCCCAACAATCGTTGGCAAGGCTGAGCCACTTTGGTATGTTAAATTTCACCCAGAAGGCACTTCAAAGTATAAAAGTATAAAATGAATTAAAATGAGGTATATCTTCTCTCTTGGCAACACCTTTCTAAGGCTATAATGGTGAATTATAATGTACTACTCATAGTTATTTGACCTTTTCATAATGATGGAAACAATTTCCAACTGCATGAAGCTAGTTTGGACAACATCTCTTCACACTGACCTGCATTGAAGTTTTGACTAAAATAGTTTGTAGGTTTCAGGTCTGCTACCATAAGTTGTATCTCAATGTGAAGGCTTAAAACTAGGTAGGTAAGCATCTTATGTCTATTATTACCATATATATAGGAAAGTTATACATTGTGCTATTGAAATCACATCAAAATTATTGCTTTGGCACAGCATCAGTACAAAATATCTGGTTTTTTCATGACACAGATATGGAATTATCACTTTTATGATCACATAATGACACAATGGCACCCTTAAATACTTAAAAGTCCACTCATAAAAATAGAATGACACAAACAAAATAAATAATGCAAGTTTCCCAGCACTTTTACACTACTACTGAACTTCAAAATGGAGTGTTTGAGTAAGTTATGTAAGTTGCGCAGATCTTCTCCAAAATGATTAGACCTTTGAACATCATTAAAGGAAGTAAGTAATGACTAGATTGGAGTAATACTTGCAAACTAAAATCGAACACAACTGTAACATTGAATAAATCACATATTTGGAATGTTATTGGAGCTAAAACATCTTCACAATGTCATTTGTGACTCATTTTGAGAAACATACAATATAAAAATGGTTTAAACACTTTAAACCAGCATCCCTAATACTTTTAACAGATGTAATGATTATGCATAGAAGTTATGAAACCTTTACATTTAAACATGCAACAGAACATTTGAAATAACTCAGGAAATGAAGTGTGAATACACTTAGTTTGTACGTTGCTTAACCAGTTATTCACTTCCCATCGGTCTGCTGGATTGCCAGAAATTTATCCAGAGAGGTAGCATTGAGAGTGAAGAACCTTCTAGCAGCTTCAGGCTCATCTACAATTGCCAGCACAGCGTATTTCATCACCCAGACCTTGTCTTCATGTTTAGGCCACTTGAACTTCTGAGCCTGACCCCTGCCATGAGTAGTCATGAAGGTGACTTCAATTTCATCTTCTTCAACATCTGTCACCTTACCTATGTAAGATATGTCATCATACTTAGTGATCACAAACACACCTGCTTGCAACTGATCTGTGTCTACTACTTCAATGTAATCCATATCAGGAGATTCCTTTTCACTGTTATCAAGTTGCACTGGGGTTTCAGTTTGAGATTCATTGGCACCCTGACTATCCTCCTGTACAGTTTCACCTCCACCACTTGTATCCTGTACAGTTGCACCCTGGCCATCCTCATGTACAGTTTCACCTCCACCACTTGTATCCTGTACAGTTGCACCCTGGCCATCCTCATGTACAGTTTCACCTCCACCACTTGTATCCTGTACAGTTGCACCTCCACCATCCTGTTCAGTTGCACCCTGGTCAACTGCAGTAGTAGGAGTAGGGTCAGTGGTGCTTGACTCTTCCTGTACCAAAACTAGAACTGGACCATTGGGACAGAAGCAGAGCCAATCACACTGAAGACATGGGGTGAATTTGTTGAGTTTGCCTTTTGCCTTAGGAGGAAGGAGACTACATTCCTCCCACTTGCATTCACTGCCACACTCTGGAATGCAATTACAAGAAGTATCCCTCCATAAAACATGATGTGCATCACATCCCCTCCTCACTGCATGGAGCTTGCCAGTGCCCTTCACAGCTGCAATCTGGGCTTGAAGCATGTTCACCTCTTTCTGGGCTAAATCATACTCCTCTTGGCCAATCCAAGTGTAGTTTACAACTCCACCAGTTTCAGATGCCCATTTGAAGAAGTCATCTGCATCAGCCATAGGTGTTCCATGTTTGCCTGCTTGCTCAGCCATCCTTTTGACACTGCCCCCAATGCCATCACAGGGACCCTTCCCATGACCTGACTCAAAATAGTCCCACCTTGCCTCGATGCCAAAAAGGTCTTTGTGATTAGCAACAGCAGCGAACATCACCCTATTGCGATATTGTGAGTAGGGGCTATCTGTAATATAATGGACCATTTCGATTCCCCTTTCACTGATCAGAGCTTGAAGGTCCTTCTTTATGAGTGCTTTCAGAATAGCGATCACCATACTGGAGTTGTGATGATTCAAATGAGATACATAAACATAGCTTGTATGTTTCAACTGTTCTCCCTCTTTGTAGTACACTACACAGGGGTGTAATGTAACAGTAGCCTGGTTCCAATATGCACTCTGGACAGCATCAGTAGAGGCACACGTGAAGTTTTCTGCAAAATCCATCTGGATTATGATGCGGTTAGCTGGCAGGTTCTCTTTCAGCTGGCGTAGCTGTGTGTACTGAGTTTTAGCTCTGGCATTGTGCTCTGCAAATTTGTCAAAGTCTTGCACAAACTTGTCCTTGAATTCTGACAGTGGCATGTCGGTACTGACAACCTTGACTCTGCGTTTGCCATCTCTCGCATCTAGAACTCTCTGCCACTGCTGGACAGTAACCTCAGTGGCTGTGACTTTATCCACCAACCCCTTAACTGCCTCTTCGGTCTGGTAAGATTTCACAAAGACATCAGGACTTGGAGTGAGGGGTTCTGTCAGTACCTTCTTCAGGGATCTGAGAAGCAAGGTGGAGTTTTCATGCTTCTGGCACAAGCAGTTGTTCGGCTTCAAGCAATTGGAATGTCTGATGTGCTTGGGTCGCAGCTTGTAGAAAGATGACTTGCTGATCTTCACTTGAGGATTTTCAGCAAGGAACTTCTCATATAAGATGTAGAGGTAGTCATTGAGGATCCTTGTTTGGACCTTCTCTCCATCAACTGTCAAGCAGTCCTGCTTGCCAGGGTTCATCCTAGAGTTGTCGTCTCTCTCTAGGAAAGACCTAACCTGTCTCTCGAGCTCTTTCTGTTTGGCAAGTAGCCGCCTTCTCTCTAGACACTTGAGAGACTTGTCCTTCCTTTTGCGAAGGAACTTCTCTGAGACATTTAACTGTCGGCTGAGTTGCTTTTTCAGTCTGTATTTCTTGAGCTGTTTGCCTTTGAGAAGTGATACCACAACCTCCTTGTGTTGGTCACTTTTCTTTGCTGCAGTTTGTAGTTCATCCTCCACCACATTCGCATAGATCAGTTTCTTCTTGATGACAGCTGGGACTTTCCTTGGGGTAAGGCCACTGTTTCGAATGAGCTGGTTGGTCTTGCTAAGTGGTGTCTGAGCAGTGATGCCTTGCTCAGCTTGCATAGCTTCCAGTGGTTCTAGCACTACCACTGGAGCTGGATGAACCACTGGAGACCACCTATCCAAAACTGAAGTCCCCTGGCTTGGAGATGTGACAGTGCTAGTACTACTGTAAATACTTGAAATGTCACTTGATCCTTTCTTCTCCATCATTTCCTCCAGCTTCTTGCATTTCCTTTGGAATTTCCGTTTCTGAGCTTTGAGATTCTTGATCTGTTCCTCATGCTTTGTAAGCTGTCGGTTCAATTTTGAAACAGCTTTTGCGACACGTCTTTTCTTCCTCTTTGGAGAACTTGTAGACTTTGGACCAGTACCAACTCGGGCGACATGTTTCTTTCTCTTCTTTCGAGGAGACTTTGTAGTGGGTACAGCTGCAGCTTGTCTTCTCCTCTTCCTCAGGGGGAATTTCACAATCAGTGTACCTGAAAGTAGACAATTAAACAAATGTATGAATAAGAGGAAGAAAGTGTGTCACGAAAGCTGTTTCAAAGTTTAACTTAGACAAATATCAGGTAGGTATGTGGTTATAATAAATTTGCAATTGTAATCATTAACAGATCAATAAATATCAGCATCACTTCAGAACATTTCTACTTCTAAGCAGATTCAAGACAAATATCAGGTAGGTTTATGTAGTAAATGATTAGCACCAGTTCAGAACATTTCTACTTCTAAGCAGATGCAAGACAAATATCAGGTAGGTACATACATACAGTAAATTATGATTAGCACCAGTTCAGAACAGTACATACATTCAAAAGTAAATCAGCAGGTAAACAGGAATATAAAACAGTAACCTTATTATTCACAGCAAGAACATCTAAGTGCAGGAATAAATAAATGAATAAATGTTGAAATACATACCTCTGAGTTCCTGTGCTCTATCACCACCATCACTGCTATCACCACCATCATCCGTCTCATCATCATTACTGATAGATCCATCACTTGACCAGTCCTCATCTTCCACCACTAAAGCCTGAGCAGCCAGTTTCTCTTCCCGCTTCTTCTTACGGTGTCTCCTGACCCTTATATTTGTTAACCTCCTGCTCCTTGCCTTCTCTTCGTCGGTCATGTCTGCTACCTTCTTCTGATAAGCTTTGACCCTTTCACTTTCTCTTTTCAAGAAGGTATCACCCATTGCAGCAATTTTCCTCGCCCTATATCGCCGTTGCCGCTCTGCATTGCTTAGGGGAAGGGGTCTGAGCCGTGTAGAATACATTATCCAGCTGAAAAAGTAAAGAAAAGTGTCAAAATAAGCCATGTCCTCAAAAACGTAACGCACAAATGAAACAACACGTAACGAAAATGTCCTCAACTCAAATCGAGATGTAAATACCCCCCCGCCATGTTGTTTTGATTCATTTACGAGCAAAACATTTCAAAGTTGTCTAAACTTACGGCAAATTACGCACAGACATCTTAAAATTTATGTTAGCGGAGCTTCTATGCTAGCCTACCCCTAAAATGACACCGATTTTTCGAAGATCCCATGATTAGAAATCGAAAAATTTTATGAAAAAAACACTCACCGCTGATTCTGACGAGTCTGGCAGCATGGCCTAACATCCCTTCTTGACGTCAGAAATCAAAACGAGGCCATAACCTCATTATTTTAGTCTGTAGGCTTGTCGATAGATGGCAATGTCGGATTGCCTAGAAACTTACACAACGTTTGTACGTGACGGTTTTTCGAACTTATGCTTCCCTGCAGGCTTAGAAATAATTCTTTCTGGATTTGTTACAATCGTTATTTGTACTATGCCTGAAGGTCTTTTAGATGCAAAAAGAAGATCTTCCACGAGTACATGTATAGGGAGGTATAATGCGATCGTAAGTTGCGCTAGTTATCGATACGCACCAACCTTACCCCATTTCGAGGTCTGTGGGCCTTTCTTAAAACTTGGTCTCAGACTTTTTGTTATTTTATCGAAAAGTTGAGATGTTTCCGCAGATGTAGAGACCAAAAAATCATTGAATACTATTTAATATGGTACATGTCCCGCCTAAAATAGCTTGATGCGAAATGTACAAACAAAAATTGAAGACACGTGTACAGACCTACCTAAAGTATATTTCAAAATGAAATATTCTGTTCTTGCGTCAGAAATATCAAAATTCAAAGTATTTCCAATAAATATAGATGAGGTTTTCCTAAAACAATCCGGTTTTTTAATCTTTTCACACAAAATCATATTTTAACCTTTGCTGAGGACACGTTAGTCCGTTTCGCCTTGTTGCTCTTCCGGCCTCAGAAAAAAAATTTCTACTAGAGTTAGGACACTAGTTATGCATGACTCTGATGCACATTGATCCTAGCTACTGGCTGATACCAAATAAGCCAGTATTCATGCAGTATTTTTCCCTAGGGGGTCGAGGGTCACGCAAATCTCGTTATGTGGACCCTTAAGGGAGAATGGCTGATATATATATGTATGTATGCATATATATATATATATATATATATATATATATATATATATATATATATATATATATATATATATATATATATATATATATATATATATATATATATATATATATGTATATATATATATATATATATATATATATATATATGTATATATATATATATATATATATATATATATATATATATATATATATATATGTATTGTTACATTGGGAAATATAAGGCTAAACAAATTTAGCGAAAAGCCGATTTTTTGTTTTTTTACGTGTACTTTACTTTTTAACCAAACAGTAATAAAAAAATTCAAATATTTGGCGGACATCTTGTAGTTATAACTTATTGTTATAACTTTTATTGGGCAAAAGTTTCCCCAATATTGGAGACGTAAATATACGAATTATGACATGATACCTTAGTGACTTATTTCTAAGTTACCAAAGTATTATATCATCTTCATTCTGTGAAGTTATCATATATATATATATATATATATATATATATATATATATATATATATATATATATATATATATATATATATATATATATATATTTTATATATATATATATATATATATATATATATATATATATATATATATATATATATATATATATATATATATATATATATATATATATATATATATATATATATATATATATATATATATATATATATATATATATATATATATATATATATATATATATTGACTTCAAATTACAATCAACGTAATGTTTGTCTGAATCCAATGCTTGTCAGTAAGATGACCCTTATTTCTTTCATTTGTATTTAGAAAAATAGCTAGAGATATGGGCAGAAAGGTTGTGCGTACAATACACAAAGTTAAGGTCTTTACATCTTTTTAAAGGCCTGAATAAGGGCTGCCTCTTATATACGAGTGCGTCTTATACGCGCGAAAATACGGTATATATACATACCTACGGCAAAGGATGACGAAAAAGGGAGGTGTGCGGAGTAGCAATAGTCAGAGGCAATTGGCATTCATTGGTCAAGGTTTATATATATATACTGTACAAAACATTTAAAAAATTAAAATGACATTGATATGACCTCTAATGACCTTGAAATGACCTTTAACTCTGTATTTTCAACATATCTGATTTCTGGTCCAAGTTATTGCCCCCTAATAATACAAAAATAGAAATTACTCCCCCTTATTATCATAGATATCATAGTCTAGTATATATTTTCAAGAAAATCTGTTCAGAAAAAGCAACTTTTGAATATTTTTATGAAGTATGATATGAAAATATTTATTTGCTTTTCTTGCGCCATAACCAGCACTCCTACCAATACCAAACCCACATTATCAAGCTGGGATCAAGGAGAAGATATCATTTAAAAAAAGATCACCCCAATATCTGCTTTTATCGCAAAGTTATGTCCTTTTTTCGAAATCTGCGATGACCTTTGACCTCAAAAATCCAAGACGGCCGCCCTCATTGGCCAACTTATGAAAATTGGACATATCTTTGCAACAGAAGCAGATATCGGCATAGTCTTTTTTAAAAATGATATCTCCACTTTTAGCTCTAATTAGTTATATGATTGTCATCTTGGTAGGGCTTACATGTCTGGCAGTAGAGGAGAAAATGCATATGTTAATTTCGACCTTCACAAATAAATTTTCATTTTTGTACTTTTTTTACCGATTTTTTTGTGAATGTATTCTATAGTGCCTTGCTCAAAATCGTATGAGAGCAGATTTTTCATTTTCAGACAATTTTGGGCAGAAAATGTGATTGAAAGAGGGATATGCTGAGAAAAAAATGTTTTCTTATGTCATTTCAAGGTCATCCAAGGTCAATCAAGGTCATTTGGGTTTATTCATTTTTTTATATCCCTATTGGCTATCAAGTGTTAAAAAATGATGAGAATATGAAAATGTCTTATAGAGATATGCCCACATATGCTCTCAATTTGGCAATTTGGGCCCATTTGGCCCCACAGTGTGTTGTATATTATCTGTTGTAGTATCTTATCAATAAAGACCATTTTTACCAAATAAATGCTCTTTGTCATAGATAGTAAACTTGTATTCATTCTTGGATTTCCAACAAAAAGTGCTGGGATAGATTACCTTGGCTTTCCACCAAAATATGTTGACATGGATTTCATTGGCTACCAACAAAATCCTATGTTCAACCATATCCATTTCCTTGGAATTCCAACAATAAGTGCTGCGATGGATTTTCTTGGCTTTCCAACGAAATCTGTTGTAATGAGTTGTATTGGTATACCAACAAAATTTTGAATTCAACCATATCCATTTCCTTGGAATTCCAAAAGGAAATGGCTGTAATTGATTTTTTGGAATTACCCCCCCCCCCCCCAAAAAAAAAATCAATAAATAAATAAATGAATATATATATATATATATATATATATATATATATATATATATATATATATATATATATATATATATATATATATATATATATATATATATATATATATATATATATATATAAATATACATATATATATAAATATACATACTACTACTACTACTACTACTACTACTACTACTACTACTACTACTACTACTACTACTACTGCTGCTGCTGCTGCTGCTGCTGCTGCTGCTACTATTGCTACTACTACTACTACTACTACTACTACTACTACTACTACTACTACTACTACTACTACTACTACTACAAAACTAGTAGTTGTAGTAGTAGTAGTAGTAGTAGTAGTAGTAGTAGTAGTAGTAGTAGTAGTAGTGTCATGGTCGTCCTGTAACAATGACCAGTATTAGTTCATACTCCCGGGGGGGGGGGGGAACTTGGGTATTTAGGGGGGCGCATACGCTCGTTATCAAAATTTAAAAATACCCCTAAAGCACTGATTTCTGGCCAAAAAAGCACCCTTATTTTAATAAAACGCTGATTTTTTCCACCAAATAAACACCCCTTCTTTTATCAAAACACTGACATTGGATGAACGGTAACACGTATTTTAACTTAAGATTTTATAATCCCCTGCGTGTTTAGCGGCTGCAAGTGGCGGCAGTAAATTCGGATGTCCAGCTACTTAGGGAGTCACTCGGCGTCAGAGCAGCGTATATTTCGTGGATTGTAAGGGGATTTTGACCCCCATACTTCGTACGCTTCTTTTACAAAATCGCGGACATGCGGAGGTCTTAAAAAAAGACCCCTTCTTCCGCGAAATACGTAACGCGGGTGCGGCCCCCCTCTGTACCTGAGTGCCCCCGCCGGGTTCATACTGCGATAAATGAAATAACTTACACTCCCTTACTAAACTTAAACCTTTCCCTTGGTGCTTGCCTCGAAGGTACCCTTAATATATCCTCAGCAGGGTCCATCATTGCTGAAATATCCTTATTGTTGGATGCCACTTTTGAAATAATCCTACTAGGAATAGACGCGTCATTTGTAACATCACGAATTCTGTTGACAGAATACAATTCTGTTGGACAGAATACAATTTTGTCTGAGAATTATATTCTGTCGACAGAATTACATTCTGTCCAACAGAATACGAATTCTGTTGGGCAAAATACAATTCTGTTGCACAGAATTGCATTCTGTTGGACAGAATTGTATTCTGTCGACAGAATACAGTTCTGTCGTAGTATCATCCACCGATTATAGATGGCGTTATATTCTGATGTAGACTGGTTAGAAGCAATCCGGTGGAGTAATATGTTATCTGTGTATACTATGTATACAGATAACATACAACATCCAAGCCGATAAGTTGATTAACAACACCCTAGTCACAGCTACGTTCTTAAACTATCTTTTTAACATTATGGCGACCGGTGGAAGGACAGACGCGGAGGATGTCAATGTTGACAACCAAGAAGGGATTGTTATAAAACCGTCCAACACCAGAAGAGTAGAAATAGTTCGAGTCCTGTCACTCAGCGACGACGAATTGGGACCCGGGACGCAGACAGTTCAGGCAAGCCTCGAGAAAGGCAACGAGGGCGTTAACATAAATGACCCGGAGGTGAGTAACAATGATACTCTTTTAGAATCTAATGCTAATAGCGGTAGCAACAGCTCGTTTACTAGTGCAGTAGGCACACCAACGACTTCTAAGCATTATTTTCTCAGTAACCGTAAAGTTACCAGCACAAGCTCGCACGTGCTACACAACATGACAAGTAGGTCAGCTGCTCCGGCAACCTAAGTGCCAGACACAACATCGCACTTACCCGATGACACTCCACTTAACTCCACTCGGAGTGCGAAAGATATTGTGGAAGATATACCTATAGCTAGCCGGCGGGCAGCATTGCAGGAACCATTAGAGCAACGTACCCCACGTAGGGGGTCTAAGAGAATGCGCAACACTAGTTCAAACACATAATGCAAGGCTAGAAAACACTTTCACGTTTGACATGCAAAAGTTTGTGCAATTTCTGCCTGCAGATTTTCGACTCCTAACTACACATAAACCTTCTTTATTGCAGACAAACAACCGAGCATTTGTCCCGATCCCGAGGCTGGTGTCAACCTGTTCGTCCAAGCAAGAGCAGGCATGGTGCTACAAGTTTGGTCAGAGAAACGTGCCACCATACTGGACAGTTATGTCCAGCGAGGTTTTGTGCCAAAGTGGGCAGTACATATGGAACCCATGCCGGGTTACATCAACCCAGTAGCAGAGAAAGTAGCTCCGCTTCTACAAGAACAAGCTAACATTCTCATGACCGAATGTGCCATTGCACTCCGCAATCAAGCGAGAGTGATAGGAGAACGGGCGATGTACGACCAGGAAGTCTTGGAACGCACATTCCAGCGCAATCGACATGGATACCAAGTCGCGTGCACCCGGCTCAACGACGTATGAGAGCGGGAGAAGCAACGTATCCACCTCACTGTGTAGGAAACCACGAAGACCATGTCCTATGAACCGACCACCACCGATGATGTAATAAGCTACACCAAAGGCAAAGTCCAGGGCAGATACATCTACGCTGCGTTCATGTCTAGAATAACACTTTAGACCCCATCCAGCCACTTGTACATAACTTCTTTTTTATCAGGGACATGTTCTCGCCCCGAGATACAAGTTAATGTTACCACGTTATCTTTCAAAGTTATTCTGTTGTCAGTGCTAATTGGAGAGACTCTCATGTGGACTCACCCACACCACTCAGGACCCCATTTCAGGGACAACGGATAATTCGTCATTGTGCTTGTTTTTTCCATGTATCTAATCTATCATTCCACTCAGTGAAGTGCAGGACATTCACACGGACCTTAACTCCAACCTTACTGTTATGCAACCATGTACAGGAGCGCCAGAGTGCTATGTGACCCAGAGGCACAGGGTAATTTTATCACAATGTGTTTGCTTTTGTTATCTCCATTTTTCCCTGTTTAATGCATGTCTATTAAAGCACTTTCGCTTTATTTGTTTAAGGATACCTAGAGGTGGGCGTGGACTCTCTATAACATTAGTGAAAACCTCACCTTGCTCTCACCGTACCTCCCAAAGGGTCATCGTCATTTGGACACACTACTTGTCCACTTAGGTATGGATATCATCTCAATGGCCTATCATGTATGTATTACTACATAACTCAAAGTCTTACAATCATTTCCAGGTCGCATTTTCAATTTTAGCCTATTTAATTCGATTCTGACCCAACGATCCAGTGTGGGCCTCGAGGTATCACCTGTACCACCCCATTGTTGGGGAATAAACTGTATAACAGGTAATGTTAACGTCTACTTAATCTTCCCGAATTTACTGAATGGGTTTGAGACGGTAACAATAAAAACGTTAACTTTAATGTGTTTTTTTGGTATTGTGTAGCAGACAATGTTTGTGGGTGACGATCTGTATGCGTCAGAATTCACAGCGTGTGTTACGATAAAAAAATACGTTTTATAAACTATTTCTTGCCAATGATATAGAAATATTTATTTAGATCAAGTAATGGCGATACTGGCCTGGGCAGGTTTGGTAATTGTGCCTCTTCTAATGAGTGACACATGTTTGCAGTACTCACTGTCTCTCACTAAACCTGCCCAAGAACCGGTCCGCACTGGTGAGATCCTGCTCTAAGTGCTTTTAATGTGCAGAACAACTGAGCCAACCAATTGAGCTGGCAGAGTTGGCTTTGTTGCTCCAGTTATAATTAGGTTGATGACACGTTCAGGAGGCAAAACACTTGATAGCATTACCGCCAAATTTAATATCAGTGCAGCCATGTGTGGGCCGGGAAAATAAAAAACGGGAAAAAGCTGAATTCATCATTTTTCAGGAAATAAAAGTCCCGGCAAATATACCAGTTATACAGTATTGTAGTTTGAATGCTATCACTCACTACTATTTTAGCTTATTGTTGGTAATAAGAAAAATTATTATTATCCTTAATAATTATAGGGAGACATGAACTTTTCTACTTCACAACCTTTTCTGCTTGTTGTCTTACATGTCATATACGCAGTTATACTGTTTACTTATTTCAGTTAATGCATCTCCTACACATATCATTCCTCCTTACTTACTACACTTTTGTAATTTACAGTTTTCTTTCTGTAATTTATCAACCCTCTGTCGATTTACATGCTGATGCAACACACACATAATAAACTGCTTCTCAGTAGGGGCCTCAAGTTCTGTCCTTATCCGGGCGAACCTGACCATAATCAATATAAAACAGATCTGGACAAATTCCATCTAAAATCAAAGAGGGAATTATACTTCAAAATAAGACCAGATAGCCAGTCGGACATGTCAGATAATAGCGAGGATCTCACTCCGAACCCTGCTCATAATCCTTACGATCCTTTTACATACGTAACTTTAAACTACCCTCAGATTGGGTACCACCTATAGTAGCTACTTTAGAACACTTTATTCAACAAAACGAGGTCTCTTTGAACAGGTCAAAATTACCTAAACACCACATTAACAACATCAGTTCAGAGGAAAGGAAAGCTATACAGCAACTTACTAGCAACAAAGAGATTACAATTAAACCAGCAGATAAAGAGGGAGCTGTGCTCATTCTTAACACCACTGACTATATTAATGAGGGTCTACGCCAGTTAGGATATTCAAATTTCTACATAGAAACACCAGAGGATTTGACTTCTATCCACACTAGGGCAGTTAATGACAATCTTAAGACAATGCATGAGAACAAAGAGATAGATGACAACTGCTTTCAGTATCTCACATATTCTAATGGGCGTACTGCAATGTTTTTTATGTTACCTAAAATACACAAAAAACTAAAAAATCCCCCTGGAAGGCCTATAGTTTCAGGCAACAGTTATCCTACTGAGAAAATTTCACAAGTAGTAGATTTCTTTTTTCATCCACATGTCAGACAATTACCATCATACATTAAGGATACCACACACTTTCTCAACAAAACTAGACAACCTTGGTCGGATCCCGGCAAACGCTATCCTAGTCACCCTAGATGTGGCAGGCCTATATACAAACTTTCCAAACTATGGGGGCTTGGAATCTGCTCGTCTAGCCTTACATAGATCGAGAAATAGACTACATAATCCTTCTAATGAATCCCTCATGGATTTACTAAAAAAGGTACTTACTATGAATAATTTTGACTTTGTAGACAGCTATTATCTGCAGGTAGGTGGCACTGCCATATGAACGAAAGTAGCTCCTTCGTTCGCCAACACATTTATGGGTTGGTTTGAAGATGTGTTTGTGTATACACATGACAAACAACCATACATATGGGTCAGATTTATTGACGATATTGTCGTCATCTGGACCCATGGACAAACGCAATTGGATAATTTTATCCATTATCTCAAGAATTGTCTTCCCTCCATAAAATTCGAGGTGGAAAGTTCTAACACAGCCGTTAACTTCCTGGACGACATTAACAACCTAGCTCCAGATGGTCAGATACATACTGGCCTATACACCAAACCCACAGACGCATACCTTACAGTCAATTTCTCCGCGTTCAGAGAATCTGCAGTCGCAATATCGACTTTGTGACTAAATCCAGGAAGATGTTGGACTATTTTCATAGAGCAGGATATCCTAAGAAATTACTACAGGAAGCTTTCGGGAAAGCTTATAAACTAGACAGAGGCAAACTATTCGAATATAATACGTCCGATCAAACAGACGCAGAAGATGAGAAACATTTTTTTCTCATTACAACATTCCATCCTAGTCGAAATATCTTAGATGAAGTTATCTCAAACAATATAGATCTATTAGATAGATCAAGCGCAACAAGAATGAATGAATGAATGAGGGCTTAAAGGCACATCAGCACATTAGGCTATTTAGTGCCATAAAGTGTTTTTTTTTCGTAAAGTGGTTGTTTGCCACTGTTGAAGAACAATGGCAAAGCATGTGAAAGAAGAAAAAGCGGAAGAGAAAGAGAAGAGCCTTCATATCCAAAGAGGACTAAGGGATCTTTTAGATGCATGGTATCCATAGACAGATCCTAACATCCCCATTGTTTTATAAGGCGAGCAGGGTGCCACAGGGGCGTAGGTTTCCCCGGGAGGTGCCAACTCCTATTGCACACGGTAGGTGTGCCCCTTGCGGGGTGCGCAACAAAAGGTTTATTAGAATATAGAATAATGAAGGGCTACCGCAGGCCCAAAAACCTTCGAGAAATCATCATCAGAGCTAAAACATCAAACCCTTAGGATGTCCCTCCCACCCGAAAAAACAAAAAGCCTGGGGATTTCAAAAGAAAGAGCATGCACTAAGAGAAACTGTAGATACTGTGTGGGTGGTAGGATCCACTGCCACTAATACCTACTACACTACTATTCGTAAATGTAATTGTAAAAGTAATAATCTGAATACTAGGTCAAATGCTTTGTGAATTTTGTCCTTCCCGTTGTACCCAAGGCATGTACTTAAGGTGACCTAGGAACCATTTGTGGTTTATGGTCTGTCTATAAAAGATACCAGCCTTGGCCACACAATAGCCCCTCATCACAAATGGGCTCATTGCATATACGCACTGACTAGGCAGACTCTCCATTGTATCAGAACGTGCATTTTCAACCAGGTCTACCACAACATGGCTGTGAAGGAATTAAAACAGACGCAATAAGGTCAGTTCATTATTGATTTAAATAGAAAGGAATAACTATATATATATATATATATATATTTGTATATATATATAGATATATATATAAATATATATATATATATATATATATATATATATATATATATATATATATAAATATATATATATATATATATATATATATATATATATATATATATATATATATATATATATATATATATATATATATATATATATATATATATATATAAATATTCATATATATATATACATACATATATATAAATATATATATATATATATATATATATATATATATATATATATATATATATATATATATATATATATATATATATATATATATATATATATATATATATGTATATATATATATATATATATATATATATATATATATATATATATATATATATTTATATATATATATGTATATATATATATATATATATATATATATATATATATATATATATTCACAAATATAAATGAGGGGGTACATGTGTAGCTTTTTATAAGATTGTCATCCTCAGTGTGAAAATCGGATATGGCCGAGCCACATCTGGTCATGTCCCAAGGGTTGTTCAACTGTCGCATTTTGGCACCATTGTCTGACAGAGGTGGCGACATCTTTAATCTCTGTGCAACTCAAGACACATTCAGGAGGCGTGACCAAAAGATAGTGTTAATTATTTCACATCCATTTATAAAGGCAGATTTTACATTTACGCGCAAACTACGTGTATTGATAGCACCCATTGATTGACATAGGTCTTCATTTTAAAAAGGTTTTGCCTGTTGATGACAAAATTTATATATATATATATATATATATATATATATATATATATATATATATATATATATATATATATATATATATATATATATATATATATATATATAGTAGGAAAAGTTTTTGGACCGATTCCGACATATTCAAGTGACAAAAACTTGATATTATATCTTTGTCACTATGTGGCCTTTGTATTTCTTTGCTCTAGAAAATCCATGAACTAGTGGCTTAGAAAAATAAATAGCCTACTAATTATATTATTGTTTTTAAATTGATTTAAACTTCAATCTTGGCAAGATAATGATTTTCAATTGTAGTGTAGGAATTGGGCTGTCATACATGAAGGAGGTAAAGAAACAAAATGTTTGTGATATGGAATATATTTCAAACCTACAAATTCAATATATTCAAATTTGTTTGCACTTAAATCTGGGTTAGATAATGATTTTCAAACATAGTACTTTTAAGAAATGGGAACTGGCCACAGCTTGAGGGCTTAGGGCTGTCTACAGCGAAAGAGATTTAGAAACAAATGTTTGTGATATGGATATGGATTTATTGTGGTATGGACATTGATATGGATTTATTTCTGGATTATTTTACTAGTGTTTTACTCTATTTAGCTGTTTAGTCAAACCTACCACCTACTATCATATACTGAAAACTGCTTCCTTTTAAAGAACAGAATCCTAGAATTCCCACAGGTAAAATTACATTTTCTTTACTGTAGATAAACAGGAACCAGCGACCTAATTTGTTTGGACACTTAAAAAAATCTTGAGCCCAAAAATAAAATATTTATGAATGTAGGATGCAGAAAAAGAAATGAAGTGCCCTAAGCCGTGATTACCTATTACTCTGAATTCTAGGCCAGATTATTAGATGAACTGCATTTTAAGAGCCAGATTATTTGATTATTTCATTAACCCCCAACCCGATTAGAAAAAAGCTTAGACCGGGTATGTGTAAAAGTACATGTATTGACACAATTTCTATCACTGTTATTTAGGGAATTCTATTAATTGATGGATAGAAAAATAAAGCGACCCCTCATTTTGATTACACTTAGCACTTTTACAACTTACAGATCAAAAAGGAAATGTTGTTACCTTTCAAAAGTTAATTCCAATGGCCATGCAGTCCCCTGAGTTCGATAGCCATTCTGCTAAACTGCTGGTTGACTTTCTAGAGACAGACATCTAGAAGCTGGTACATCATTCTCAGTTAGTTTAATTTAAGGAAAAACCTCTTTCTTCATTTTCTTTAAAGCTGAAGTTCTTCTTCTAGATGAGAGACAGGTCATATGTGCCTCACAGAGGTGTGAGACATCAACTCCGAACAGTGGTCCCTAATTGTCATTTCTGGGTTTAAGTGGGGTTAAGATGTCATGAACTTCATTCTCTATTGACTGAAGATAACAATCATATGTTGATCTGTATATGTGAATAAGCCTTCTTTATAGTGCATTTGGGCCTTAGAAATCTGAGAGAGAGAGAGAGAGGGGCTGTCGAACATAGCTGAGGCCAACTTACCCCATGTTTACAGCAATAACTGGTAGACAGCCCACAGAATATTTCCGGGCCATAATCCCCTTGGGGGGGATGATCGCAGCATCCATGCCTTGATAAGACCAGATTGATACTGAGCATATGAGGGGTTAGATCGGCGCAGGTACAGGCTGTCTACCAGTGAGTGCTGTTAGTGGGGTAAGGTGGTCTCAGCTATGTAGGACAGGCTCTCTCTCTCTCTCTCTCTCTCTCTCTCTCTCTCTCTCTCTCTCTCTCTCTCTCTCTCTGTATTTTCTGACCCCTGTCCACAGCAGTGCAGGTGCTTCAGTTGTCCGACTACAATTATCAAATTATTTGCTACCCAAACGAGTAATATTTATAAGTCAATGTAATCCTGTTCAAAAACAGCAAAATACAAGCGCACATTCTATTTTTAGGTAAGTGACCAACTTTCCGACCCCTGTTCTTAGCAGTGCGGGTACCTACACATGTACAAATATCAATTTATTTGCTACCTTATTAAGTCATATTGAAATCTAGAACAGTGAAAGTTTCAAGTTTTATATATATCAATGTAATGTTGTTGTATGTACACACATACAAAACTACACGACTGTGCTGACAACATTACTGAGTCCACAAATCAGAGGTAATTCAAAAGAGATAATTCGAGTTTATTTGTATATATACAATACACATATAGATATATATATATAGACAGACAGATATATATACAAAAGACATACGTCATACTTCAACTTAGAAAATATATTTGAGTAGAAATGATTACTATTAAATATATCAGTGATATCAAAAACAAACACTGCGCCATCTTTTATTACAGCCGGTTTGTAACCCATGATCTTATTTATTAATGGTATATCAGTTTGCTAAGTTCCACAAATTATTTATACATAGGTTAGGTGGTATAAAATGTGACCCGGAGAGAGAGAGAGAGAGAGAGAGAGAGAGAGAGAGAGAGAGAGAGAGAGAGAGAGAGAGAGAGAGAGAGAGAGAGAGAGAGAGAGAGAGAGAGAGCTGTCAGTTGGTCACTCACAATTGGCTATATAACGTCCGGATATGACTGGCTACTATGTAACCAGGATCTGTCCTTTGCTGTGACAATGAAATGGGTGACCTGCTTGGATGTAAAAATAGCTGGCCTCACTCAGCGGGAGTCCTGGCAAGACTCCCTGACGCTCACTAGTGGCGCTACCTAAGATGAATAGCATATCTATTGCTCCGTCGCCAATGACACAGGACCCATCATGAAGCCCTGGTCACACGACAGATGCAAAAGGTGTTATTCTTCAACAACCACCCTCCCCTCCCCCACCATCTTAAATACTCATAGCTTTTGAAAAGTTTTGGAGTTTTGGACTGTTAATCAGAGCACCATACACTACACCCTCATATGTATATATATATATATATATATATATATATATATATATATATATATATATATATATATATATATATATATATATATATATATATATATATATATATATATATATATATATATATATATATATGCTACTTATAAAACGACTTGAATCTCTCGGACAATGTTAACGCACTAAATAATGGGGGGGGGGGGGGGGGGTATAGATCACCTAGCTAAAATGCACGAATTTCGCCTGCATTTTGTGCTCTTTTGAACAGCATTACATCGACTTACATAAAAAATTGCTGTTCTAGTTCTAAATTTTACTCATTTGTGTAGCGAATAAATTGATAATATTAGTTGGACAACTGTAGGTACCTGCGCTGGTGAAGACAGGGGTCAGAAGAGAGAGAGAGAGAGAGAGAGAGAGAGAGAGAGAGAGAGAGAGAGATAGAGAGGGGGGGGGGGTGGGGAGGTGTCCAGCACGGCTGAGACCCCCTTTCCCCGTACAGCACTAACTGGTTGACAACCCTCAAGGCGGCCAGAATTTCTTGGCAGTAAATCTCAGGGGGATCTTCGTGGCATCCATGCCCTGAGCATATGAGGGGATGAGATGGGCACACAACTTGTATCTATGGATGTAGAGCTAATTAGACCATGTATTCAATATGTAATTCCATAAAGTCACTTTTTTTGTAATGGCGGACTTCATTTGCATATTATGCAAATTGCCCAAGGGTGCCCGGAGTGCATTCACCTGATTCATAAAGTAGACCCCCTCAGGATATAGACATTTCAAAAACACTTTGTTTTAATAGTGATACACCACATCTACCTGTCGCACATCTTAGTTGTTGAAATGCAAATGGCAAATGGCAAACTGGAAAACTCCCATTCAAGGTCAATGTAACTGCTAAAAAGGGACTATTAAATGACATATTTCTTAATATTGTGCTGCAAAAGGTTAAAAATTGTGCATGAATGTTAGATTGATATTTGGTATAATCAAATAATCCATAGAAAAAAATAGTTTCAAGGTTTTTGACAAAAAAATCACAAATTGCAATGCAGAGGTCACATGAAACTTATAACACAACATCTCTATAATCACAGAAATCCTAATGAGTATTATTGTACCAAATTCGAATTCCTACCATGAAATTTACTCTATAGAAGCAAATCCTTAAATTGATATTTTTACTACTTTATCCATTAAATAGCCAAAACCATAGCTTATCATTAAAGGCTAGTAAACATAATTGAGTTCCATAGTCAACACATTCTTAGTTGATTTCCTGTGGCAAAATTATGAAATTAAAATCTTGCAGGGTTTTCAGGTTAACAGTTAAGTCTGGGAAAATACAAAAAAAAGATCACTCACAGTAGGGGGTACATTTAACCTCAACTAACACAACACCTCCTACACCCATAGGTATCGATGTGAACATATGTTAGGCAGGCTTTATAATCTATATTGGAAGCTGCATTTTCCAGAAGCAAATTCCTAAAACCGCATGCTTTTGATGATTTTTTAGTAAAATACCGTAACATTTTGCATGTCATAAGTTGGTAAAAATAACTCATTTCCTCTTATCTGCCTATTCCTGGTTAATTGTCTGTAACAACAATATCAGGCTAGAATCTTGGCATAAGATATATAAATATACCTTTGTTCATATATGAGAAATGACAAAAATCCAACTATTTTATAGGTTTTTACCCAAAATTACTCACAGCAGGGGTTGGATAAATTTCATACTAACACAAAACATTCAATTACCAGAGAGATCCTTATGAAATCATATGTGGCAAGTTCTAAGTTCCTACTATGAAAATTGCACTTTCTAGAAGCAAATCCCTAAAATCACCTGTTTTATGCCATTTTTCCCTGGAGATTGCCCCGAAACGGAGCATACATGAAAATATGCAAACATAATTCCTTTTCTGTATCTTCCCCTTCTTGAGTACTTTTCTAAACCAAAACTATTTGGTTGAGAGTTTGGAATAGTCCATAAGATGACATTCAGGTTGTGGGAAATTACAAAAATCCTACTATTTTATAGGTTTTTACCCCAAAATCATTCACAGCAGGGGTCAGATACATCTCATACTAACACAAAACATTTGATAATCATAGACATCCCTATGAAATCATTTTTGTGAAGCTTTGAGTTCCTACTATGAAAATTGCACCTTCCAGAAGCAAATCCCTAAAATCACTAGTTATATTGCCATTTTTTCTGTAAAATACCCCAAAACGTAGGATATCATGAACATAATCAAACATAACTCACATTCCGTATCTACACCTTCTTGGGCATTTTTGATGGGGGGGGGGGGGGGGGATGTGCATTGAAGTCACACTAATGCAACATGTTCTAAGATCAAAGGCATCCTCTTGACCACATTTGTCGCAAGTATTGAGTTTCTATCACAAAAAATGAATTTTCTAGAAGGAAATCCCCCAAAACATGCTTTTTTAGTGATTTCTTGCATAAAATGCCTCAAAATTCCCTTAGTCAGCAAAAATCCAATGCATCATCCTAAAGCTAAAGCCCACCTTATGTAGAGATGAATAACCATGGATGACGATCATCTTAACCAACATGCTGCGGACTACCTACAGTCAGCTAAGAATGCTTTTAACCCTTACAGAGAGCCACCTTCATTGACCGCTCTGTATTATATTGTATTGATAGAAATTATTCCGAAATTGACTTAACTATCATGCAGGGGAGAACACACAACTATGAAAGCTTTTAACCCTTACAGAGATTGTTATTGCTTCTATGTGAAGTCTTTTTTTGTATTTATAGACATTAGCGGACGTTGACTTAACTGGGTACTACACACAGTCAGCTACGAATGTGTTAAACCCAGAGAGCAATTTGTATTGACATCTGTTTTGATGCCAATAATTTCTTTTTGTAGTTATAGACATTGGTCAGACATGGTCCTGCCCCTTATGCTGCCCACTACCTATATCAAACTAGGAATACAATACAGTGGAACCTGTCTACATTGATCACTCATGGGAAATGAAAAAGTGTTCAATGTACGCAGGTGTTCAATGTATCCAGGTTCTGAGTATTTGGAGGTCGGATGAAATAGAAACAAAGTCAAAGGTAAATAGGTAAACAGGGTTATTTTATTGCAAAATCTACTATGTCTTTACTTCACTTTCATCATATATATATAAATATATATATATATATATATATATATATATATATATACATATATATATATATATATATATATATATATATATATATATGTATATGTATATGTATATGTATATATATATATATATATATATATTTTTTTATTGATTTATTATCATATGTGTAAGTATATATATATGTGTAAGTATATATATATATATATGTGTAAGTATATATATATATATTGTAGCGGAATGGATCCCTGGCCGAAGGAATGATCCGACTAACATACAGAATCACCTTACTTAAATAAAAGGTTTCTTAGTTCTCTCTTGAAATGAAATAAAGCTCAGTTGGGTTTTCTGACTCTTACAATAACGCTTAGCGAAGGTTGGGGATGGATGTGGTGTTGAAGAGAAGACGGGACAAGCAAGTATAAATCAACAATACAGTTTAATCATCACAGTACACTATACATACCACCGCACTCATCCTCTGTACAGCAACATCAACACAATAAGTCCACTCAATGTAAATGACTATCTCGACATCACAAGTCCACAAAAAGTTTTTGATCTCTCTGATCTCTGGTCTCAATGTCTGGTAAATCCTGATGTAAATACACACTCTACTCAGCTACAGTTCCTCTCTATGCTGTCATCATAATCCTCACTAAGTACACATAATAATCCGTGAACAGCTTCAGTCTCTATCGGGCTACTTGACCTTGTAATCGTTACTCCCTGGGTAGTCTAAATCCAGTTCTCAAGCACCTTAATCCGTCTTTAAGCACCTCTGACGATCTCCGTCACCTGCTTCTGTAGAACCAGTCTCTCTTGGTCTTGGCAGTGGGCAGCCTGCATGGCTACCTTCGTGGCTTCTTTGTTGGCGTGCTTCTCTAGCCGGAGATCCTCTAGCGCCCTCTCGCAACACTCTCTGTAGTTCTCTACGTCTTGTTCCGCTGCCCTCAGACGAATGTCAAGCTGTCTCTTGGCTTCTTCAGCTTCTTCCATGTTGAGCAGGGTTTCGGCCAGCATGTTTTCGGTTATTTCTTTCTTCTTCTTGTAACTCTCCGTTGCCTTCGCTGCTTCGACGCCAGCCCACTCTGCCATTTCTTGTCAGATGCTGGTCACTTTCCGTCGCAGCTGCTGGATTGTTTGCCCATCGTCCCGCCGGCCCGCAATGGCCCTCTGCTCGGCCTGGTTGTCCAGGGTGAGCGAGTCTCTCTGTGCTCTGCATCTATCGCTCAGCTCCTTATACTGCCGCTCTATTTCTGTCTCGTGTAACATCATCAGGTGGATTTTCTGTTCCATCTCTGCTTTCGTCTTCAGCGATACTTTGTGGCTTTCTTCGAGGGCACTGTACTTTTCTCTCCAGAGGTCTTCCACATCTTGCATGGACTGCGAAAGTTCTTCTTCGATGCCATGGACACGCTGGGCCAGCGCGTCCCGCTCTGCCTCTGCCTTTCTCGCCCTGTCCGCATTAGCCTCGTACCGCACGTGAGCCGGTTGCACTCCACGGGGATGGTCGTCTCGAGGGTAGCCTCCCGCTGCTCCTGGCTCTCTACCTTGGTGCCAGTTATCGCCTCCCCCATAGCTGTGTCTGTCGGTATCTCGCCTGCTTTCTTCTCGGGAGTTTCTGCGGGTGCGAGGTGGTGAAGGTGTTCTCGTTCGCTTCCTTGGTGGAGTCTCGTCTTCCCATCTTCTCGCCTCCATGCGATACATCGCACTCGCCGAAGTAGGCCGCACCATCGGGTCGAACGGTGTCGCTCCCCTCTCTGTTTGCTGGTATCTCTCCTCGTCGATCTCAAGACGTTGGGCAGGGAAATCCGGGTCGTCGACGGCGCTAAACGGGTGCTCCGATGGGTAGAATGAGGCCCCAGGCACGATGTGTCCGTCTTCGACTGCATAGTACCCCTTTTTCCACTTGACTTGTATGCACTCGAGTTCTTCGGCATGATGTTTCATGTAGTGCATCTTCATCTCGGTAAAGTTGCAGTCTACGTAGGTACACCGTCCGCCATGTCCCGTTCCCTTGTAACTCAGGCACCTCCACGCGTGTATTCCCCTTCCATCGTGCAAGTCTAGGTTGTGTCGGCCCATATCTCGAAAATTCCTCTTGCAGATTCCGCAGTATCCCTCTTCTCGAAGCGAGTGTGTCGGCTGCATGCTCATGTTGCTTTCTTTTGTATCGGATGGCTTGTTGACAATAGGATTAGTGGCGATTAATTTGTGATGTGTTTGGTTCGCTCAGGCATGAGATGAAGAATGGCGTCTTTCTGCCAACTGGGTCAATCTGGTGATGCGGTTCCGGGGGTGTGGCACCCCTTAGAGACATCTGATTGGTTCTCAGGTGACCTCTGCGACACTTGTTGTTTTTCGGACTCTTTCGCCGCCGCCATCCTCCACCATCACCGCCGAAATACCCCAAGTCTCCTCGTTCTCCAGCCTCCACGTTCCCGCATTCCATTCAGTTACTGCTTGACTGCTTGCCATCAGCTCGGTTGGTTTCTATTTCGCCGCGCTGAGATTATTTCTGTACTTTCGCCCACGGCAAATTCCTCGCTTCGCCAACTAGGTCAAACTCAGCTACTGCCGTGACGTCATGCGGGGACTCCCTCTCACGTGCGGGGAAACCCCTTGGTCTCCAGATGGGAATTCTCACTCGACTTGTCAACACTCGACGCAGCAACAGGCACAATTCGCCGCTCTCCATAGTCTCCATTCTCCAGCAGTTTCTCACGCCAGAGCGTCTCTATGTCTTCTCTCCAGCAACTTCCTAACGCCAGAGCGAATCTTCTTCTCTTCTCCAGCGATTTCCTACGCCAGAGCGAATCTTCTTCTCTTCTCCAGCGATTTCCTATGCCAGAGCGAATCTTCTTCTCTTCTCCAGCGATTTCCTACCCCAGAGCGAATCTTCTTCTCTTCTCCAGCGATTTCCTACGCCAGAGCGAATCTTCTTCTCTACTCCAGCGATTTCCTACGCCAGAGCGAATCTTCTTCTCTACTCCAGCGATTTCCTACGCCAGAGCGAATCTTCTTCTCTTCAGTTTTCACACATCAGAAATTTCTTTTGTCTTCACTGTTCTTGGTGGTCTGGATGATGCCGTCACCCTACTCCCCCTCTTCTTTTACGCTACAATCTCCTGATTGTCCTGGGATTTTTCTTCTGGATGCCTTCCTTTCTCGTTCCCATGGCAACCATTTCTCCCCAGGTGTCATCATAAGGACTTTCTGTCGGACATCTTCTCTCCATCGTCTTTTCCTGCTGGTACTCAGGCGGTTGTCACTTCTCCAAGTGGTCGAAACCACCATTCTTGAATTCAAAGTTTTCCCAGGGGTGCATGCGTTAATTTCGGATTTGGTCATTTACTTGGCGTTCTTCTCACTCTTCAAAATGACTCCTCCTCCAGCTAGACGAATATTCTTCAGTCCTCACGGTGCATTAGCTTTTGAGTTGATGTCAGCATGATCCAGGGTTGTAGGAGTTATCCTTGTTGCTGGCTAGTCTTGCCATTTCCCCTGCTACCAGCCGGCACAGCATATACACACATATTCCGTAGCTCGATTCTCAGTGTCTTGTCTTTCTCTATCCTTTACACTTCCATACGATCTCTCTCTGCCTTAGACCACCTGGTTTTCTTCACTTTCTATGTACACCCATAGCGCTGCGGAGCTCTTATTTCTCTCCGCCCTGAGGTTCTCTGGGAATTTTCTTTCTCCGGTCTCACATCGGGTTGGTCATCACCACTTTCGGAGTCTACCGATGTCGGAATCTCGTGTTCTCTCGGCTCATCCTCAGCTCCATCGGTGCTAGACCAATACCCGGGCTTGACAAAGGTTATCAGCCTCTCTCCATTGACCACTGTTCTCTTTCCTTTCTTGTCTTCTATTCGGTACGTCACGTCGGCCATCACGTCGATCACGGTATAGGGTCCCTTGCACTTGTGTTCAAACTTGGCAGCTCTACCCTGTCTTCTAACCTTGGTGATCAGCCAGACTAAGTCTCCCATGTCTCTCCGGTGGCCCATTGCCCCCCGATCGTGCTGCAGTTTCTGTCGTCGCATTGCTTGACCGGTGACTTCTCTGGCCCGTCGGTGGACTTTAGCCAATTTCTCTCGGAGGTCCCAAGTGTGCTCCAGCTCGTCCTGCTCCACCAGGCTGGTGGGCAACTCGGACATGGTGAGTGCCAAGGGGACGGTCATCTCTCTTCCAAACAGCATCATGTGTGGTGTCTGTTGAGTGGTCTCATGCACACTGGATCTGTAAGCCATCAGGGTGAGGGGTAAGATTTTATCCCAGTTGTCGTGTTCTTCTCCTATCAGGCTTCTGATCATGGCTCCCATCGTACGGTTGAACCTCTCCACCATTCCGTTTCCCTCAGGGTGATATGCAGTTGTTCTTGTCTTGCGTATTCCCAGTAATCTGCACACCTCCTGGAACAGCGTACTCTTGAAGTTTCTTCCCTGATCGCTGTGGATGGAGACAGGAGTACCATATCTGCTGACGAAGTCGTTCACCAGGGCCTCGGCTACCGTCTCGGCTGTCTCGTCCGGCAAGGCATAGGCTTCTACCCACTTGGTAAAATAACAAGTGATGACTAGGATCTTCGAGTTCCCTCTGGCTGTCTCAGGCAGCGGTCCATACATGTCTATGGCGATTCTCTCAAAGGGAGTCCCCGATCTCACAATGGTCATAGGATTCTTCCTGGTCCTGCCTCCCGGTCCCTTGGCTCTGACGCAGACCCCGCACTGGGCCAGCCAACTCCTGACGTCAGCTCGCATGTCATACCAGAAGTACTTCTCATGCAGACGTGCCACCGTTCGTTTCACTCCCAGATGAGCCGTCCACCTTTCGCCGTGGGCTTGCTGTAGGAACTCTTTCCGCTTGCTCCTTGGAACCAGCACTTGAGTGTGAACTTTCGCTCCGTCGGAACTCTCCCACTTTCTGTAGATGACACCCTCTCTCATCTTCAGGCGTTGCCATTCTCCCCAGTAGGACTTGGTGGCCAAGCTGTGTTCGGATATCTCATTCCACCTGGGTCTCTCTTCTCCCCTGGCCAACCTAGTCCAGATTGGCGCGATGTCGGGGTCTTCTTTCTGTAATTCTCTCCACTCAGCATTCGTCCACAGCGGCTGTATAGTGACCGCTGCCACCCTGTGGTTTTCCTCTGGACGGAGGCAGGTGATGTCTTCTTCCACCTCTTCAGGTGATTCACTCTCTGTACTCTTGATTTCGGGGTCGCCACTGTCGGAGCTTCTCCCCCTCTCTGGTTGTTCGTTTGGTCGTCTGCTCAAGCCGTCGGTGTTACCGTGACTCCTGCCAGCTCTGTGCACAATTTCCTTGTTGAACTCTGCCAGGGTATTCTGCCACCTGGCCCACATTCCTGTGGCGTCTTTGAAGGTCTGCAACCACCTCAAGGCGGCGTGATCTGTGCGTAGCTTGAACTTTCTTCCTATCAGGTAGTGCCGGAAATACTTGCAGTAGAAAACCACCGCCAACAGCTCTCTCTTGGTCACGCTGTAGTTCCTCTCCGACTTGCTCAGCCCCTGACTTGCATATGCTATGGGTCTCTCTACGCCGTCCTGCACCTGCGACAATACCGCCCCGATTCCCGTGGCACTGGCGTCGGTATCTAAGATGAAGTCTTCCTCACTGCTAGGGTAAGCTAGGATGGGTGCCTCCACCAATTTCTTCCGCAGTGTCTCGAAGGCAACCTGGCATTCGGTGGTCCACAAGAAGGGTCTGTTCTTCTCCGTCAGCCTATGCAGGGGACGGGCAATTGTCCCGAAATTCTGTACAAACCTCCTGTAGTACGATGCAGTCCCCAGGAAGCTGCGTACCTCTGTCTGCGTGGTGGGCACTGGCCACTCCCTCACGGTCTCGATCTTCTCAGGGTCCGTCATGACTCCCTCCTCCATCACCACGTGCCCCAGGTAGTGTACTCTCTTCTGGAATAAGCGACACTTGCTGGGCTTGAGCTTCATTCCTGCCTGTCCTATTCTGCTCAGGATCGCATCCAGGCGGTCCAGGGTCTGCTGCTCTGTTTTCCCGAAGATGATGACGTCATCCAGGTAGATGAGGCAGGTTTCCCACTGTAGTCCCGACAGCACTGTTTCCATCAGCCGCTCGAAAGTACCGGGTGCTGTACTCAAGCCAAAGGGCATGACCTTCCAGGAATACAACCTCCCGCTGGTGATAAACGCGGACTTCTCTTGTGCACTCTTGGACATTCCCACCTGCCAGTAGCCGCTGGCCAGGTCAAGGGTACAAAACCACTTGCTTCCTCCCAAGGCATCCAGTGGATCGTCGATTCTGGGCAAGGGGTAGGCGTCCTGGATGGTGTGGCTGTTCAGACGTCGGTAGTCTACGCACAGACGGGTCGTGTTGTCTTTCTTTTTCACCATCACCACTGGTGCCGCCCACGGGCTCGCCGACGGCTCTATCAGGTCCCTCTTCAGCAGGTCGTCCACTATTTCCTTAGCTTCTGTCTGTTTCCAAAACGGGAACCTTCTGGCCGGCTGTCGCAGTGGTCGCAGGTCTGGGGGTGTCCTGATTTCGTGCTGGACCAAGTGCGTCCGCCCCAGGTCGTCTGGCCCGCTAGCAAAAGCACTCTGGTGTTTGGTCAGCAGCTCAGCCAGTTTCTTCTTCCCTTCCGACGACAGGTTCTCACTTCCATCCTTGCACAATGGCCGCAGGAAGTCGGGCATCTTTTCTGTACATCTTTTCTTCTCTGGTTCTTTCTTGGTTTCCACGGGGACGGGTGGCTCTCCGGCCACCGGGGTCACTACTCCGGCTGGCGTGCCCTTGTAGATCGTGATAGGTTCGCTGGTGGTATTGAGGAGTCGGATGGGTATATAATCTTTGCCCACATCCACCAGTGCTTTTCCCACCATGACGCCCCTCTGCCCCATCTTCCCCTTCGAACTAGGTTCCACCAATCCTGATCCTCTTACTTTCTCCAATTCTTTCGTGCGGCCGCAGATATACCCCGTGGTCAGGATTTCCTTTCAGGGGGGTATCACCACTGTTCTGTCCGCCAGCACCTTGCAACACTTCGACAGCCCTGATATTCTCTGGCTGATGTAGGGGACTGTTTTTCCTCCCTCGAACTCGACTTGTTGAGTATGATGGTTCACCATTATTCCGCCTGCTCTCTGTTGTCCTATTCCCAACACGACGTCGTCGGCTATCTCAGCTATCATGAAGTGTCCCACCAATATCGTTCCACACAAATCCACTTCCAGTTCCACTTCTCCCCGAACTGCCACCGGTGACTTGTCGATGGAGACTAGCCTCTCTCTGCACTCTCTCAGGGCTAGGCCGTTCCTATTCGGGTGGTTCAGGTAGACTTCTGGTGAGATAATTGACTTCGTGGCTCCAGTATCCAACAGGCACTCATACTCCTTTCCTCCTATCTTTCCAATCATGTAGGGGCTCCCCTCATCCTCTCCGTCGAAGTGTATCTTTCTGGGCGTCTGTTCTACTCCTCCTATGCCGGCCCTCCTGCCCCGGGGGCGGCACTCTGCCCGTTTCCCGAACCGGTCTTGTTGGGACAGTCTCTCGCCATATGGCCCGGCTGTTGGCAGCTATAACACAGGAACGGCCTCCGTTGTCCACCAGCACCCTCCCATCTTCTAGGCTGCAACTTCAGGACGAGTTCCTCCAAGGCCTCTAACTTCGATTGTATGGTGTTCTCTGCAGTGGGTGTCACCGTCCCCACCTGTCTTGCTACCGTAGTCAGCAGGGGTTTTCCCTTCGGTTCCTTCGCGCTACGCCCGCTCTCAGTGCCCTCATACTTGATGGCTAGGTGCACAGCTTCCTCCAGGGTCTGGGCATCCCCTCTGGCAGTCAAACGCTGTATCTTCTCGTCCGCAATCATCTCGATGAACGCCTTCTTCATTAGACGATCCTTCAACTTCCCTTCTGCGTCGGGGTAGGCCAGGAGGACAGCCTCCTACACACGTCACCCAACTCCTGCAGACTCTCTTCTGGCTTCTGGCGACGCTGTGCTAACACCATGGCGTGTTTCTCGGCCTGGTCATCCGATGCGTAGCGCTGGTCAAGAACCCTGACGATGTTTCGGTACGAGGATGTTTCGGTACGAGGATCTCTCGGCGTCGGACAGGTGCTGCACAACCCGCTGGGCTCCTCCCTTCATAGCCGCAATAAGGCACAGACTCTTCTCGCTGTCGCTCCACTTGTTGAGCCACACTGTCGCCTCGAAGTGCATGCGATAATCCACCCATGCCTCGCTCACCCCGTCAAAGCGGTCCACCCGGGCGTTTCGCCAGTGTTCTGATGTCCTCGGCCGGTGGGGCTCGCCCGTTCCCTCTACCCGCGCTGCCATGGCCCGCTGCGTCTCCGCTATCGTCTTCAACGTTCCTCCAATCAGGGCCGCCATGTCTGCTATCACCTGTTCCATACCAATCGGCTCTCTCTCTCGCAGTGACTCTGTACCTCGGGCCGGGGCTGTCGTCCGCCCTGCCCCCACAATTCCCTTCCTGGGAAAGTCAATCACCCCGGAGCTGCTACTGGCTAACGGCACTTCCATCATGGGCACCGTAGTGTCCAACGAGGCGTTGACCGCTCCTCTTCTACTCGCCGAGGGATGGCCTGGTGGTGCTCGTGTACCGCAATCAGCTTCTGTCCTCTGCTCGGCTCTCGAGGTCACCCGCTCCTCTGTGACGTCACGGCGCGGTCGATCTGGCGCCACCGACTCTGCATCTGACGACGAATCTCCCGCCTCCACCTTGCTCTCTCTCTGAAGAACCGCGTGTCTCTCGGCTACCGGTCGCTCGGACGACCACTCTGTCTCTCGGGTTGCACCAAATGAACGATCTGCTGACATAAAATCGTCCAAACGGGCACCCGAGATCTGTTCTCTGAAAGTTTTAACGGTTCGCTCAGGCGTAAGATAGGTTCGCTCAATGCGTAAGGAATCGGTTCGCTCAGGCATAAGATAGGTTCGCTTTATGCGTGGTCTGGACGATAATTCTGTTTCTTGAGGTGGGCTCAATGCCACTTTTGGTGAATGTTCTCGCCCAAACTCCGGCCCCGATCTGTTGGCCGCCGCCATCGCCAGTGACTGCGCCGCCAGCCACGGCTGCGTGATGTCTACCCCCTCGAGCTGCAACGCACCGTCCGCCTGTTCCTCCGCCACCCCGACAATTTGCTTTCGTTCCGCTTCACCTTCCATCCCCACTGATTATTACCACCAACTGTGAGTTCGTTCCGACAAAAAGTTTCGAGAATTTCGCCGATAGTGTTAAACACTATCCCACCGCTGTCACCAAAGAAGAGTGTGCTATATGTAGCGGAATGGATCCCTGGCCGAAGGAATGATCCGACTAACATACAGAATCACCTTACTTAAATAAAAGGTTTCTTAGTTCTCTCTTGAAATGAAATAAAGCTCAGTTGGGTTTTCTGACTCTTACAATAACGCTTAGCGTAGGTTGGGGATGGATGTGGTGTTGAAGAGAAGACGGGACAAGCAAGTATAAATCAACAATACAGTTTAATCATCACAGTACACTATACATACCACCGCACTCGTCCTCCGTACAGCAACATCAACACAATAAGTCCACTCAATGTAAATGACTATCTCGACATCACAAGTCCACAAAAAGTTTTTGATCTCTCTGATCTCTGGTCTCAATGTCTGGTAAATCCTGATGTAAATACACACTCTACTCAGCTACAGTTCCTCTCTATGCTGTCATCATAATCCTCACTAAGTACACATAATAATCCGTGAACAGCTTCAGTCTCTATCGGGCTACTTGACCTTGTAATCGTTACTCCCTGGGTAGTCTAAATCCAGTTCTCAAGCACGTTAATCCGTCTGTAAGCACCTCTGACGTTAACTCTCTTCTTCCTACTATTACTCTACTCTAACACTATTTTAAGACTTCTCACTTCAACGATCTCTCCTAGACTGACTTGATTTCGAATCTAACCTAGTTTCCCGCCCTTCCTTCCAATCGCACGCGCGGTACATTAATCGTTGAGGCCGCACGAGCGCTACGTCACAGAGCACTCGAAATAACTAGATACTTTGTAGCACGTCTAAATGCTAGGCTCTGCGAAGGCGGAGACCCAGCTTACAATAATAGAAGTGACGGAACATGACCTGTTTCTTAGCTCTGGGGTCATTCCGTCACAATATATATATATATATATATATATATATATATATATATATATATATATATATATATATATATATATATATATATATATATATATATATATATATATATATATATATATAATTTATATATATATATATATATATATATATATATATATATATATATATATATATATATATATATATATATATATATATATATATATGATGGGCGTGCGGTTGTAATACTTTGCCATTGACTGCTCGATGTCTCTCACCTCTGTTGGGGTTGAAATCCCACCTGGGGCATGTGAGAAAGCTAACATTGACCTGGGTGGTTAGCCTGACTAGTCACAACTTAGAGGCAGTATGGCAGAAAAATATATATTTATATATATATATATATATATATATACATGTATATATATATATATATACATATATATATATATATATATATATATATATATATATATATATATATATATATATATATATATATATATATATATATATAAATATATATATGTATATATATATATATATATATATATCTATATACGATGGTGTCTGGCTCTGTTAATACCTTTTGTTTCATAACTTACTTGGTATCGGAGGTTTTAAAGCATAACTTTAATAATAATAAAGAAATAAAGCTGTGCGAAATATATATGTTTAAGGTTTATTGTCTAAATAAAGGGAAGCAGCTTGTGTTTGAACATGTGTTGAATATTTAGTTTTGGTGGAATGCTGCATGGACTAGCCTGGAAGAATCACGACTGGGGCGGTCATATTTCAGTGAATTGTTGTACAGTTGGAATTCGGCAGTGTCCACATTAGGCAAATATTAGCGATTTCTCAAAATCCCCAAGGGTGCCCAAATGGCAAAGGGTTGATTCTTGATCACGACACAATAATATTAGTTATCCGTGTTGTGAAAATGGGATACGTCCAGATGTCTTGAAAAAGCCAACTGCATCACAAGAGGCTCTGCGCCTTAAGCAAATCAACTGACCGTATGCAAAAAACGGCCAACTCTTATTTTCACCACAGGGAAACAAATTCATCATCATCTCCCGCATAAATGACATTCATTTTTGTCATACCTTGTATTTTTGCCCTTAATAAATTTATCATATATTATACAAATATGACATCCCTGTGTGGTGTACAACTGGAATAACTCCCCCGAGAGAGGATTGTCACCCTCGGGCTACGCCATCGGGCGACAATCCTCTCGAGGGGGAGTTATTCCTGTTGTACACCACACAGGGATGTCATATTTGTTTTATTATACCGAACAACATACAAAACACAAAAGGGGAAAAATGACAAACACAAGAAATTTTGGATAAATACTCTTTTACAAATTATAATAACAGGGATGTCCAACTGTTGCATTGACGCATCAGAGTGCAACAGAAGCCCCAAAACGTACAACAGGAGAAAAAATTTCTGAAAACATGAACAAATGAGTCTAATCGATGTTTCGCTTCCTTTTTCAAATAAAACTTGTATCAGAAAACGTTTAAACTCCATTTATTGATACCACCACTTAATCAATCTAGGTGCTTATTTATTAGCAAGACACTGAACCTTATTTGTTTGTTTGTACTTTTACTGTCTTTATTAGTTCGAGCCAATCTAACTGTGGTACCGGCCGTTGTTTAAATGCTGTCTATTGGCCTCATCACAGTTAGACTCTAACTTAGAGATCCGAGCATTTATAAAATAGCATCTGCGCCAAGAAAACTGGGCCCTAGATATCTATTACATGAAACACCCCCCAAAAACAGTCACGTTCGTACCATACCTTATTTGTTTGTATAATTCTATCTTTATTTGATAAAAATCCGTTGCCTGGTGCCTGTTACGCACAATTTTAAAGTTGAGGCGGTCAGCCTAGTGAATTTCACGTAGGCGATGGCTGACGTTTAATATGCACGCATGCACATCAAGCTCATTAGCCGATAGCGGTGATTAACATGTTAATTCACGGCTGCATGTTGCCGTGATTAACATATTAATTCACGAGCTGTGCAGGACAACAGCCTGTCACTAAGTAGTGAGGAAATCATGACGATTAATCCATGGCCCATGACCAATCAGAATCAAGAATCTTCACGTGAGGTATAATAAATAAATATATATATATATATATATATATATATATATATATATATATATATATATATATATATATATATATATGTATATATATATATATATATATATATATATATATATATATATATATATATATATATATATATATATATACATACATATATATTTATATACGTACATACATACATACATACATACATACATACATAAATACGTACATATATGTATATATGTATATATATATATATATATATATATCTATATATATCTATCTATATATATATATATATATATATATATATATATATATATATATATATATATATATATATATATATATATATATATATATATATATATATATATATATAATATATGTGTATATATATATATATATATATATATATATATATATATATACATATATATATATATATATATATATATATATATATATATATATATATATAAACACACAAATATATAAATATATACTGTAGAACACGAAATTCACGCGTGTCCCAAGTATAGCGAATTTGGGATTTTGCGTCATAGCGTTTCTTTATATTAGCGTCTCTGTACCGTAGCAGCCGCCGCTGACAGCGCCATCTGTCGCAAAAAAGACGAACTAATTTAAGCAGAGAATGCTTGCTGATCGGCAGTTTGATTGAGCATTCTCTCAAAAGAGGGCGCGTAATTACATCATTTGGCGGAGTCCAGGTTGACAGAAGCCACACTACTGAGCTCTTGATCTAATGGTGCCAGAGTGAAGCAACCAGATGGACTTTCTAAATTTAGCATTTGTTTGTGTGTAAACAGGGCCGCCGGAACGAAAGCTGGACACCTATCCTTCTGGTTGCTATGTGCAACACTCACTCAGTATTCTGGCTTCTGTCAACCTTGACTGTGACTTTTAAATACTAGTACTGTAACTTTTAACATCATTTAATGCTAGATTTTAAACATTTTTATCAAAATGCTTGCCTGGCTTAAAGGGGCTAAGCCTACCAAGGAGAGATATGAATTGTGTAGACCGCTCAGTTGCTGAAAAAGTCAGGGTCAGCTGGAAACAATCATTAGGCTAAATACACTGGATACCAACTTTAAAAAAATCCCTCAACAGCCTTAAATAAGCCCTTTTTCTGGAATTAGCACCTGACTATAGGGGTATTCCCCGTGTCACGTGATTAGGCCACGGCAAAAATCGTGTCCTAACACTGTCCTCGCACTGTCACAGGTCCATTTCCCTTCAGGACACCTACTTTCGACCGCAAGACACAGTTGGGACAATGCCGATTGTCCTAGGACTGCTCCCGGAAATTGTTAGGACACGTCGCGGACAAATTTTTTGTCTTGCTTGTTCTGGTTGTCGTGGCCAGGAATTGAGACATGTCTCAATTCCTGGCCACGACACGCACGACATGCCCTCCGTCGGGGATGCAACTAGGAGACCCCCGACATTGCTACGATATGACCTAGGACGCTGTTACGATCAGGAATTGAACGAATTTTTTGAACGAAAATCCTGATCGTGGCATGTCCTAACACTGTCTTTACACTTGTCTTGCCTGTGTGAGACGGGCTTTAGGGTGTAACAGGTTTATGATTCTGCCATTCGCGCAGATGGCTTTATACTAGGTATAGGGAGAAACGACTGTACTAAATTCGTTGTAAATAACGGTTTATGGCAGTGAGTTAATTGATGAAACAGAGCGGCCAAAAAACAAAGTCATGCGTGCGATTGAAAGCTTGTCTTAACATGATATATGGGAAAATTATTTGGATATTTTCGCCCCCGTGCATTTCTAGCTAATAGTACTTTTGCTTAAGGATTGGGCCTTTACAGTTGATACTGTAGAATGGCTAATTTTTCCGTGTGACAATTTTGCCTAATTTTTCATTTTTGGGTGTTCTCGTTTCTAATATTTCCGAAAAGAGGACATATGTTTTTTCCCGTTTTTAATTTTTCCCGTTTTATGTAGACCTTTAATTTTAGTATACCAGAGAGTAAATAATAATGGGTACCTGCACGTGCAGGGCCTTAATTGCAGCAACGCACGTGGCGATGGGACTATAACCAGTCTAGAGACCAGTCTAGAAATAGATCAACGGCGATGTAATCTGAAGTGGCACATAGTTGAGCAGATGATCAGTGGTCATCCAGTGCAATTAGCGATTGTTCCCCGCCGCATCAGCGCTCAACAAATAGCATAGTCCCATCTCCCTGGGGATCTAAATTCCAAAAACAGCCCTGTCAGGCTACCTAAGGTTGTATTCAGGTAGTCCCGAATCCTGGGGAAGTTCCCCACTAAAACACTACAAAATAGTAGCGAAAAAAGTGGTGGGACCACCTAAAATGTTGGCGGGACTACCTGCTTTTAGGTTCAGGTAGCCCCGCCAGCCTAAATGGTCCTTCTGGGGACCGTCAAGCCCTGGTTGGTAGATTGCAATGAGTGATTACTGCTACCACTCTGAGTAAACGCTGGTCAGACACTTCAGAGATAAAGCTGGATCAGAATTGTCCGTGTTTATTAAGTCCGGACATGAACTGTATAGATTTTCCCTTTGTTGATTATTCCCGTTTGATAGCATTCGGAAAAAAACGGGAAAATAAAACACACAGAAAAATTAGCCATTCTACAGTAATCATGGAAACATATGTCAATATGATAACTTTAATTTCAGTTCATGTAGCAGATCACAATTGCTGCATGATAATATACACACAGTTATCAAAAACACGCAGATAGTTTTGGAACTGAAAATGTCGTCATCAACAACATTTACATTGTGTGACCTTTCCAGACATTGTGTGATCCTTCAAGATCAAATACTTACTATGTTCAGCATATTATGAAATTCTTGGCTCTTGGCTAGAAAATACATTTATTCTTGAGGAATGGTGGATGATTTTTGAAAGTTGGCAAATCAGTAAGTAAACTGAAGATTTCTGACCAAGTTATATAATCCATACCTGTTAACATTCAACCATCCACAATCAGGAGATTTTACGCGGTTCCAATCCTGGCCACCAGGGGTCTGGTTAGTTTATTAGTTTAGGGGTGGGCTATTATATTTTACAGGTGTTGGCAAATTTTTATTTTATGTAGCAGATCACACTTGCAGCATGATGACAGATTCCCAGTTATGAAAAACACACAGAGATTGCTTTTGAACTGAAAATATCATAATAGTCCATGACCCAGAGGATTGGTCAGTATCATATTTGGGGGGGGGGGGGGGGGGGCAAATTCTGATTAATATTTTTGAATTCCCCATATTCTCAGCTTCATGGTATTTCAGTAACAAATATTTTCCAAATCAGACCTTTTATTCTTTTCCAAGGTGAACTTAGCTTAACATATTTACACGATCACTTAATTGCTTTTACTCACTACCCATATTCCTCATATTTCATAAATATTACATCTCTATCCATTCCCCTTGAGACATGGGTCGTGCGCCGGCCTACATATTTTGGCGCACAAATCCATTCCTATACCATACCTGCCTAACCTTTGCGCTGTGTTGCGCCCAGCGCCACTAGCTTCATACTACTTTCCATTCCTTTCATCTCCACTCCTATCACCTTGTATCGAACTTTCTCTGGATGCGTGGAAGGTAGAATTTTACAGGTTTTGCTATATCTGCAGGAAGAAGATTATTGATGCCCTCACAACCACTATAGGAGAGGGTACCATAATAACGAAGAGCTACCGCTACAGCTGTGTGTTGCTGACAGAGATTTGTATGAGGCATGTTGCATAAACCCTCAATAACCACAGTACCTGGTTCGCATAGTATCAGATTGGCCAAGCCAGCACCATGGGCTGATATCACCATAGTAGCATTGAAAAACATCAGGGCTAGCTCATTGAATGGTGGAATTGGATTATCCTTGAATATCTTAATCTTAAATCCCAGTGGTTCAGCGATGGCCAGAACAGTTTTAACAATGGCATCATGATGTTGAAATCTTCGGTAACTACTCCTTCTGATGATCACAATGTCACGTTTTGTCTGTGATTTTCTAGGATGACGTTTCATCATCTGAACACGGAGAGCTCTACTCAGCATTTGGGTGCCCAAAGTACGAGCAAATCCACAGGGTGTGCCTTCAGGTATATACACAAGCCTCGCATGCACAATGCCACTCACTAGTCTGTTTTTGTCAATTTCCAGAACTGATAGGAAATTCCCAATTAGACCAATATTGACGGCGTGGATTTTGATACTAGGATGTTCTTTGAGAAATGGTATGTATGGACCCAACCGAGTGAGATCTTCCACTATGGCGTGAAAGACAGCGTGCCCCCAGAATTGCGAGATAACAAATACCTCTTCGTGAAATGGAATCAACTCTGGTAGTGCTGGAGTGGTGGTAGATTCATCTCTATAACATTGCCTATGAGCTACTTTAATGCCCTTACAGTAGACATATCCTAAGCGAATCACTATTCCATCTTTTACAACTGATAAAAACGTAGGAATAGGTGCCTGTCCGTCGTGCGTAATCAAGTCCTTTTTCAAATCAAAATTTTCTGAATTCCTCCAATGCATACTGTGCAATGAATATTTTGGCTCAAATGATCTTGACATATTTCGCTCACAGCCATTGGGATACCACTCTGTGTAGTTCCATCTAATATAGGGTGTAGTTATATGTTTGTAGAGACGTTCGTCACATATCCATTCATAGGTGTTATCAAAAATGCGGTAATTTGGGTCATCTCCAGTTTTACCAAATATGAATGTTTTTAGCTTGGGGTACTTTTTCTCAGCATTAAAGTAGCCAGGTTGAACAGGTGACAGAAGAGTTACCTTGCCAATACTTGGTCTTATAGAAAAATTGAATTTCATCGGGTGTCTAGACATTATTCCTATGGATGGTTATTCTAGTGATGAACTCCTCAAGCCGATTCATCCAAAGTCTCTCTGCTGACTTGTTATTGTTGAGATCGCCATAGACTTTATGAATGCCTCTGCGCACAGTATCTCTGGTATACTTATAGTTTCCATCAGTGCGGTATTTGGGTATTCCTATTCCATTTAAGTTAAAGAGAATAATAATTGTACCTACGAGAACAAGAGTAAGAAAGAAAAACTTCTTGCTAAGGTACATGACAATGTCTCGTTTGCAGTTAACAACTGCGTAGAAATTCAGCTAAGCTAGTATATGTGTAAACAGCACGGATATTTGCGGGGTGGGGGGGTCCCTCATATTGAATACAAAGAGAGTTCCTTCAGGTATATATATATATATATATATATATATATATATATATATATATATATATATGTATATATATATATATATATATATATATATATATATATATATATATATATATATCAATGTCACTAGTTAGCAAGTAGGACCAAATGCGCATTAAGAAAAATGAAACTCCAATTAAATACATGGAAATTTGTTGAGGAGAATTTGGATTATTACCTGCAATAATACTTTGTGCAAGAGGGAGTAAAGGGAGGTAGTTATCAGAGTATCCTAAGTAACATATGATGTCAGATAACTAGCAAATACCTCTACTGAAATTAAGAGAAAGGTGGAATAATTTGAGGTAAAGTTTCAAATAAATCACATTCTTTACCTGTACTGGAAATGTGAGAGGTAGACTTACAACGAAGCGTGTCCTTCATATTTTGATGGAAAGAAGTTCATCTCATAATAAGGCCATTAGCAACATAAAGGGCGCATCGACACTGACGGAGATAAAGATACAACATTTTACTGACAGACGATCATAAAAGCATGATTTTAAGTGTGAAAAAACGCATTGTTAGGTTGGTTGTGTTGTCACGTGATCACTCTCTTTCCCCATATTTCACAGTAGGACCCATACGGTAGTCACATGTATAAATATATGTATATATATATATATATATATATATATATATATATATATATATATATATATATATATATATATATATATATATATTTATACTGTAAAACACGAAATTTCCGCGTGTGTTTATATATAGCGTACTTAGCGTCTGGTGCCGCTTTGCTATATATATAAACGCTGTAGTTTGTCTTTTTTTTAGCCACTGGTGGAGCTGACGTCAATTCTTCTTGTGCAGCCGCTATTTTCGTTTATGTGATAGAAGAAGGACTTCAGCTTTAAAGAAAATGAAGAAAGAGTTTTTTTCTTAAATTAAACTAACTGAGAATGATGTACCAGCTTCTAGATGTCTGTCTCTAGAAAGTCAACCAGCAGTTTAGCAGAATGGCTATCGAACTCAGGGGACTGCATGGCCATTGGAATTAACTTTTGAAAGGTAACAACATTTCCTTTTTGATCTGTAAGTTGTAAAAGTGCTAAGTGTAATCAAAATGAGGGGTCGCTTTATTTTTCTATCCATCAATTAATAGAATTCCCTAAATAACAGTGATAGAAATTGTGTCAATACATGTACTTTTACACATACCCGGTCTAAGCCTTTTTCTAATCGGGTTGGGGGTTAATGAAATAATCAAATAATCTGGCTCTTAAAATGCAGTTCATCTAATAATCTGGCCTAGAATTCAGAGTAATAGGTTATCACGGCCTAGGGCACTTCATTTCTTTTTCTGCATCCTACATTCATAAATATTTTATTTTTGGGCTCGAGATTTTATTAAGTGTCAAAACAAATTAGGTCGCTGGTTCCTGTTTATCTACAGTAAAGAAAATGTAATTTTACCTGTGGGAATTCTAGGATTCTGTTCTTTAAAAGGAAGCAGTTTTCAGTATATGATAGTAGGTGGTAGGTTTGACTATACAGCTAAATATAGTAAAACACTAGTAATATAATCCAAAAATAAATCCATATCAATGTCCATACCACAATAAATCCATATCCATATCACAAACATTTGTTTCTTAATCTCTTTCGCTGTAGACAGCCCTAAGCCCTCAAGCTGTGGCCAGTTCCCATTTCTTAAAAGTACTATGTTTGAAAATCATTATCTAACCCAGATTTAAGTGCAAACAAATTTGAATATATTGAATTTGTAGGTTTGAAATATATTCAATATCACAAACATTTTGTTTCAAGTGCTTTACTGCAGTGGTTTCTGGGAAAGGCAATAGAGGGGGCGGCTGAGGATGTCATTATTGGCATTTAGAATACTGCGGGATGTTGCATTGTAAAAATGTACAAAGAGGTAATAAGGGCCTGGGAATGGGTAGCATATGGGTTATTCTCCTTTCTATGAATAAGCATACGACCACGAACGGCGTGGACTGATTATGGATTTTACACTAATAACCCTGGAAGGCTTCTTTGCCACGGACCTGGCAATTTATACTGAATATGTTTTTTGACATAATTCAATCCTTGTTTGGGTTACCCCTTCATGCGTGGGAGGGGTGGCTGATGGTTGATACTCTCTTTGTGTTAACTGTTTACTGTATTTCATACAATATGCACCTAAGATGCTGTGATTGTTTTTCTTAAATGATACATGAAAGCTCCCATATGGTTCGATTCCTGGTGTGGGAACAACTATTTTTTGTTTTAGATATAAACTATTTTGAATAATTATATTTTTCAGCAGTGACGAACTTAGGGCCTTATGGGAACCTATATGATCTATATTGAGTTTCAAAAACACAAATGTTACTATATGGATATTCTAGGATGATTCTCTATCTTGGTAGCAGGCTACCACACTAATTCAAGGAGTCAACTTTCTTTGTAAACATTCTGCATTTATGTTTCAAAAAAACTTGGTCTAAGTAGCTTAACTCTTTATTTGATACAAGCCCTGCGGGGAGTCTGCTGGCAGTTAAATTACACTCAGAGAATGGAGTTATATCCAAAGGAAAATATGAAATATTAATATCACTGATTCTTCAGTGGCAGGACAACCCTAGAAAAACGATGTTTTTCTGCCAAGTTGCTGCTAGGGCGCATGTTAGTTGGTGTGGATGATAGGAAAAGCCAATCCGGCACTTGGTTTCAAGTCTAAGGCATCAATCATTCATGCCCCAGCAGGGACTCAAATTCAGACAGGGTCGAGAGACAGCAAGCAGTCATTGGCAACGCCATGGTCCACAGTCCACACGGCAGGCCACGGTACATATATCCCAGCGACCACACACTTAGGGCTACCTAACCTATGTACCAAAAGTTCCAAAAGCTCGGCTAACAGAGATGAAATTGATGAATGAGATGTTAAACCGACTGAAGCTCATGTCATTTGCAGTCGCCCTAGTTATTCTCCACGTACTTTTGTAATTCAGTTAAATTTACATATATGTTGGTAATTCCTTAATGCTACGAGTATTCTCGGGGTTTGGGTAGTGAAGATCTCGCATGCTAATGCTATCTTGCAGTTGGTAGACCCTGCTTATGCTGCCGCGCAGGAACACGCTAAAACTTAAATTTGGAATTTTCATTTTTGGTCAGTTCTTCTGCCAAGTTGCTGCTAGGGCGCATGTGAGAAGGTGTGGATGATAGGGAAACCAATCCGCCGCTTGATTTCAAGTCCGTCTAAGGCATTGATCTCTTATGCCCAAGCAGGGACTCATATTCAGACAGGGAACCACCGACTCACCCTTAACCAATTATAGCATTCCCCTAGCTCGAGCTCCCGATCTGATGACAAATCGAGAGGGAGCCCAGGAAAGCGCAACTATCATTGAATGTGCTTGCCTACTCAAGCCAATGTTGCTATTTATATAGGTAAATTGGATTACAGTAATGTGCTTAGAGTAGTTATTTGATTGAATAAAACTGTTCAACTTTAACTTTATCTAAATTGTAAATAGTTGAGAATATTTCTATTGAAAGAAATATTCACAATTTTGTCACATTGCCGAATTAGGTACCTTTTACACCTCTGTGGGTGTACTTGTTTTATCGCCGCTCATGGCTATTTATAGAGCACAGTTCCGCATTTGTCATTCGTCGACTGTGATTGGGTCATATTTTCGAATCTATATATATATATATATATATATATATATATATATATATATATATATATATATATATATATATATATATATATATATATATATATACATATGCATATATGCATATATACATATATACATATATACATATATACATATATTTATATATATATATATATATATATATATATATATATATATATATATATATATATATATATATATATATATATATATATATTTGATTTTTTTATATTTCTTGTATAGTAATGACCTTTAATGTTATACATGCCATGTTAGTCTTTACAACGATGCACAGTTTCTATTTTTACCTAATTTTATACGAAATGACCTTTTTTCAACATATAATACTAAATTAGCTCCGGATTAAAAGGAGTGATTACTATCATCAATACCATTTTTCTCAAAAGCGTACAAAACAAAGAAAAAGTAATATGATTTTTCCTATAAACTATCAAGTAGCAGCAAGAGTCAATGATCATTGCATTAAAGTATTTTGAATATTGCACATTTGCGTTTAAATAAAATGAATTGGAAATATTTCAGATTTCCATTTTCTACTATCATGAATAATCTTAATTTATGGCATACTGCACACTTATTTGAGGTGTACTTTTTGATTAACACAGGAGCAAACTTTTGCATGACCACTAGCTGGAGATATATACTGCTCCAAAACAACTTTCCCGCTAACGAACGTCTTATCATAGCTTGTATCACAAATTTATATCAAAAGGAGTTCATGTTATTAGTTCAAATCCATTTTGGACACGTAATGTAAAAGTGCAATTTGACTTTATGAAAGTAGTAACCCTGTTGTGGTAGTCTACTGCATGTATTCTTACCACTAGACAATTTTTTTTTTTACGTAGCAACACTATATTCCATGTACGGTATACGTACAGACATTTAAATTCTGCACCAGTCGACCGGACGTGTGCCAGTGAGTGGTTGTACAAACACCCATGGATAACATGTCAAAAAATGACCCAAGCACATCCATGACCCCAGTAGCTTGCGAATCAAAGCTATGTAAATTTGTGATGTCACCCATGCATCCCTGCCTAAGAAACTGGGTGGCAGTCGGGCGGCGCGGTCGTGAATCATGCCTGGCCTGCCCACGCATTTAGTGCAGGAATCAAATATCGGCACTGTGGCTTATTAGACCGAAATATCTGACTCTACATTTGCCCAATAGTTTATTTTCTATGTTTATTTGGCTATTTGGACGTTTATCAAATATGTTCAGGATCTCGTTGGTATATATAGAATCAGAAGTCTGGCAGTGGTAAGAAAAGACTGATTGAACCAGCAAAATTACTGCTGAAGTTTTTGGAACATATGCGAGTGTCTACCCTCATAAAACTATCCATATCCGTTCTGACCAGTCTTATCTTCAATTTATATCGGCAACTCCATATATATAACCAGCCCTTCTAGGGAAGGAAACTGGTATAATTGTATATTTTCTTTAATTATATGTCCTCCCCTTGAAATTTCCTCTCTCCTTGTCTAGTTTATCTCTTTCTTTTTCTCTTTTCTTATTTGCTATTGTTATTTATATTACGTTTTTCATATTTTACTTTGTAAAAAGAAGTTAAAAGTATTGTATACTCTTTGTAACTTGTTTACAGTCAATAAATATACATACATGCAATTCTACCAACATTCTTACTCTTCTTTTCAGTAAACTTCGACTGAAATAGTTGTTGACGCGATGAAAGAGCACCGTGTTTTTCGCCATTTTTCACAATGATTCGCACGCGCACTGTATTTAATAAACGTCCAAATAGCCAAAAAAACATAGAGAATCAACATGTGGGAAGATGTAGAGTCAGCTATTGGGTCTAGGAGCTTTTCGAAATATTAACATATATCGGAAACCGAATATATTAAAGATTTCTAGATGTTCTCAAATGGGCCAAAGATTCATCACTGCTGAAAAATTATTATTATTATCATAATTCAAAATGCCGATATATTTAGCTATTGTCTTAAAAAAATAGTAGTTCCCACACCGGGAATCGAACCCGGGCCACGTGGGTGAGAGCCACGTATCCTAACCAATAGACCATATGGGACCTGAATGCTGAGGCCAGACTTAAATTCCTACCATGTTCCGAGATTCTTCCGAGGTTTGATATATGATAGTTTCTGGCACAGAAATAGCGCATCATACCCTGAATAAATATGGGAGCCAGCTATGGAGCGCATCTTTTCACTTCAGCAGGCTAGTAAAATTGTCTACCTTCCAGAAAGTTGTCTGTATATGTTAGTCAAGCCTTGGATGAAGACCATTTTCTTCCTCTGGGCCAAGCACGTGATTTGCGATATGAGTAACCTTATTGCCCGCCAGCTTTGCCACGGCTTTTCTTGCGTTGGAATTTGGAATTTCGTTTTTCGTCACATTTATGCCAATTGTGGCTAATTCGTGACTAGCCAGTTGCGGGTACCCGGCGAAAACCACCACCTAACCCCAAGTCACTAGCAACATTCTTTCTTGCGTTGGATACGCTGGAGAAGTTCAAGAATGTTTGAGACACCGAGGCATAATTTGACTTATTGAATCAATAACTACTAGTATTGTAATCGATAGAAGGTTTTGAAAACCTTTTGAAAAACATTCTATATCAATAAACTTTATCAGCAATGTCGTAGGTGAGGTGAATTGTATTCTGTCAACAGAATGTAATTCTGTCCAACAGAATTCGTATTCTGTTGGACAGAATTATATTCTGTCAACAGAATTCGTGATGTTACAAACGGCGCCCCATAGCAGGCTGGTAAAATTGTCCAGCTTCCAGAGGTTTGACTGTTTCTATTAGTCAAGTCTTGGATGGAGAGCATTTTTTTCATCTAGGTCAGGCACTTGGTATGCTATGTGAGTAACCGTATTGCCAGCTTTGTCCGGCTTTCCATGCGTTGGAATTTAGAATTCGGTTAAACAACCTCACCTACGACATTGCTGATAAAGTTTATTGATATAGAATGTTTTTCAAAAAGTTTTCAAAACCTTCTATCGATTACAATACTGGTAGTTATTGATTCAATAAGTCAAATTATGCCTCGGTGTCTCAAACCTACTTGAACTTCTCCAGCGTATCCAACGCAAGAAAGAAAGTTGCCAGTGACTTGGGGTTAGGCGGTGGTTTTCGCCGGGTACCCACTACTTGCAACTGGCTAGTCACGAATTAGCCACAATTGGCATAAATGTGACGAAAAACGAAATTCCAAATTCCAACGCAAGAAAAGCCGGGGCAAAGCTTGCGGACAATAAGGTTACTCATATAGCAAATCACGTGCTTGGCCCAGAGGAAGAAAATGGTCTTCATCCAAGGCTTGATTAACAGATACAGACAACTTTCTGGAAGGTGGACAATTTTACCAGAATGCTGAAGTGAACAGATGCGCTCCATAGCTGGCTCCCATATTTATTCAGGGTATGATGTGCTATTTCTGTGCCAGAAACTATCATATATCAAGCCTTGGAGGTATCTCGGAAGATCGGATGAATTTTGGAATGGCCTCATCATCAGGTCCCATATGGTCTAGTGGTTAGGATACGTGGCTCTCACCCACGTGGCCTGGGTTCGATTCCCGGTGTGGGAACTACTATTTTTTTAAGGCAAAAGCTAAATATATCGGCATTATTAATAATGATAATAATAATAATTTTTCAGCAGTGATGAATCTTTGGCCCATTTGAGAACATCGATAAATCTTTAATATATTCGGTTTCCGATATATGTTAATATTTCGATAAGCTCCCAGACCCAATAGCTGACTCTACATTTGCCCAGATGTTGATTTTCTACGTTTTTTGGCTATTTGGACGTTTATTAAATACAGTGCGCATGCGTATTATTGTGAAAAATGGCGAAAAACACGGTCATCGCTTCAACAACTATTTCAGTCGAAGTTTACTGAAAAGTAGAGTAAGAATATTGGTAGAATTGCATCGAACTTAAAGATAAGACTGGTCAGAACGTATATGATAGTGTTATCGTGGTAGACACTCGCAGATGTCCCAAAAACTTCTGCAGTAATTTTGTTTTTTCAATAAGTCTTTTCTTACCACTGCCGGACTTCTAACTCTACATATACCAACGAGATCCTGAACGTATTTGATAAACGTCCAAATAGCCAAATAAACATAGAAAATAAACTATTGGGCAAATGTAGAGTCAGATATTTCGGTCTAATAAGCTACAGTGCCGATATTTAATTCCTGCACTAAATGCGTGGGCAGGCCAGGCATGATTCACGACCGCGTCGCCCGACTGCCACCCCCGTTTCTTAGGCAGGGATGCATGTAATGGGAGGCTTCACAAATTAACGTAGCTTTGATTCGCAAGCTACTGGGGTTATGGATGTGCTTGGGTCTTTTTTTGACATGTTATCCACGGGTGTTTGTACAACCACTCACTGGCACACGTCCGGTCGACTGGTCCAGAATTTAAATGTCTGTACGTATACTGTACATGGAGCATAGTGTTGCTACATAAAATCTTTCTTTTGTCTAGTGGTAAGAATACATGCAGGAGGCTACCACAACAGGGTTACCACTTTTATAAAGTCAAATTGCACTTTAGCATTACGTTTCCATAAAGGATTTGAACTAATAACATGAACTCCTTTTGATATAAATTTGTGATACAAGCTATGATAAGACGTTCGTTAGCGGGAAAGTTGTTTTGGAGCAGTATATATCTCCAGCTAGTGGTCATGCAAAAGTTTGCTCCTGTGTTAATCAAAAAGTACACCTCAAATAAGTGTGCAGTATGCCAAAAATTAAGATTATTCATCATAGTAGAAAAGGAAAATCTGAAATATTTCCAATTCATTTCATTGAAATGCAAATTTGCAATATTCAAAATACTCTAATGCATTGATCCTTGACTCGTGCTGCTACTTGATAGTTTATAGGAAAAATCATATTACTTTTTCTTTGTTTTGTACGCTTTTAAGAATAATGGTATTGATGATAGTAATCACTACTTTTAATCTGGAGCTAATTTAGTATCATATACAGAAAAAAGGTCATTTACATAGTATAAAATTAGGTAAAAAGAGAAATTGTGCATCCTTTTAAAGACTAATAAATGCATATTCA